>BMAU01001769.1:0-33691 GCA_019973935.1 Trichonephila clavipes
TATCGGTTGGAATATTTATTTAATTTTTCTATTCTTTGATATTTAATTAGGATTATTTTGGGAATAAATAATTTTTTAAGGATTATTCTTTCAACAACTAAAACTTTGTTTTGTTGTTTTGGCAACATTTAGGTATTATCGCGGGATGTTTATGTGTGTGATTTTGCTTGCAAATTACAACTTATTTATTTATTTCTTTAGAATGCGAAGATTATAATTTTGACAAACTAAAACTTCTCATTGATAAGGGTTATATTTCAGCTCGGTTCAAATGTAGTATAGGGGGGCACTTTGGATTTGGCGATTTTTTCTTCGGATTTTTATCTAAATGTCATGGTGAGATATCGAATTCATTTAAAATAAATAATACCGTGAAAAAAGTACCTTGGAGACTACATTTAGTAACCAAAATAAAGGACTGCGCCAAGTAGCCCCCATATACTACACTTGTTCCAATAATATGGTTCTTTGCAATTTCATGTGTCTTTATTTTTAACCTGTAGCGTTTCGCTTATTTTTTATTCCTTTACCCAAAAGAGCTCTGTGTGACGTGCTCATCTTAACCAATCGGTGAAGGCGAGCCTATGGCCCTATGACGTCACAAGTTTCGGAAGAGCGCTGGAGCTAAGCGACGCGAGGTAATTCTCTTCTCGGCGGCCGTAGTACGATGACGTTGATGGTTAATAAATAGTTTATTTTTGATATAAATGGAGTCGATGTATCATTAAACCTTTGAATGACTTTTCCTACTTAATTGTTTGAAGTAGAGCGCCCCTCAACCACTCGCACCTCTACATTGGTGACCTAGGATTTCACGCTAAAAGTTCTATTCGTCGACTTTCGTTTGACTTCAGTTTCGATTTGAATGGCTACTCCAGAAACAGCAGCTGTGGTTATTCCGCCGTTTATTCAACGCGATCCTGCTCTTTGGTTCTGCCGGATTGAATCAACATTCGAACTTGCCTCGCCAAAACCTATTACTGAAAGCAAGACGAAATATAACTATGTAGTCTCTCATTTACCTTCAGATATTGCGACAGTCGTTCGCGATGTTATAATCCAACCGGATATATCTGATCTCTACAGCGAACTGAAAGCTAAAATTATTGAGCGTTGCTCCGAAAATAAAACGCAAGGAAATTCGTCGTTTGTTGGCCGGTGAGAGTCTCGGAGATCGAAAACCAAGTGAACTTCTCCGCATTATGAAAAGACGAGCTGAAAATCACAACATTGATGATTCTCTCTCCTTTTTGAACTTTTCAATCCTGTTCCTGTGCAAAACCATTTGGCATCCATATCTCCGATTACTTCGGACAAGGCATCTGAGGTGGCGGATAGAATTCTTTGCTATTTCTCCGCACGCAATCAACGCTGTTTCTGCAAGTGGAGCAAGCCCCTCATCAGTGACTGATCGTCGTTCTTCAACCGACATGCTTTTGGATGAAGTGAAAGCTTTGCGCAAAGGAAGTTGCAGACCTTCGTCGATCTCGTAGTCAATTTCGGCACAACAACGTTCGTCGAAAGCGTTCGAATTCCCGTTCAAGTAAGCTCTGCTGGTACCACTTTCGTTTTCAAGCTAACGCCAAGAAATGCATTCCGCCCCTGCTCCTTTACGGAAAACCCGACTCTGGGAGAGTAGAGGCGGCGGACTCTTCTTCTGGATTTACTTCTCGTCGTCTATTCATCAGGGACCATAATTCAGGTATTTGTTTTTAGTAGATTCTGTAGCGACGCCAGCTTAATAGTCGCTAATAAAACAGAAACGAAAATTTCCTGTTATTCAAACCTTTCGTGCAGCTAATGGTACTAACATAAAATGTATGGACGAAAATCCATCACTGTTAATTTTGGTCTACGCTGAAATTTTACTTATTCATTTTATGTTTGTAATGTATCTAGTGCTATTATCGGTGCTGATTTTTTGTACCAATTTAATTTATCACCAGATTTACGACATAAGCATCTTATTGATTGTGTAACTAATTTAAAAAGTGCCTATAAATTAGGTATATGTTCCATTTTTTCTGTAAAAATCTGTATATACGAATAATGTTTATGGCAAATTGTTATTGAAGTATCCTGAACTTACTAAGTTACCTGATATCAATCAACCTGTTAAACACAATACTATGCATTTTATAAATACTAAAGGTCCTCCAGTCGCAGCTAAACCAAAGAAGGTTAGCCCAGACAGGCTTAAAATTGCCTAAGCCGAATTCCAACATATGATTAAACTCAACCATATAAGACCGTCTAAAAGTGCATATGCTTCACCTTTGCACATGGTACCTAAAAAGATTCTATTGAGTGGAGACCAGTTGGGGATTATCGTGCACTCAATGCACAGACCATAAAAGAAAAATATCCTATACCCTGCATTGCCGACTTCATTTCGGAATTATATGGTAAACAAATATTTAGTCATATTGACTTGATCAAGGCTTATCACCAAATTCCCATAAATCCATCTGACGTACACAAAACAGCAATATGCACCCCATTTGGCCTTTTCGAGAGTTTACGGATGCAATTTGGCCTCTGCAATGCCTCATCAACATTTCAACGTTTTATTGACGCAGGTGACCAGGGACTTAACATTTGTCTATGCATTTATTTGATGATTTACTAGTAGCTTCAGATAATGAACCCCAGCACTTAGAACATTTGGAAATCTTATTCTCCCAAGCTTAAAGAATATGGCTTATGTATAAACGTTGAGAAATGTCAATTTGGACAATCTACCATTGAATTTCTTGGATTCAAGTTATCAGGAAGGAATCAAACCTTTACCTGATCGTGTAAAATGTATCCTAGAATTTCCTCAACCAACAACCTTGACCCAATTACGCCGTTATTTAGGTATTTTCATTTTTATAGACGTTGCATTCCTAAAGCTGCAGACATACTAGAACCCCTTGTTAAATTTCTTGAAGGTCATAAAAACCGAAAGAAACATCCTCGTTCAAATGCTAACAATCCTTCTGAGCAATTACAATGGAACGATGCAACAACTCTCTTTCCTTTTTAAGGCCTCAAAAGAAAGCAATCGCTAAAGCAACGCTTTTAAAGCATCCCATTCAGGTGCTCAGTTGCTTATGGGTAGATGCTTCGAATGTAGCAGTTGGCGGCTCTTTAATGCAACTATCTAATGATCAATGGGAACCACTAAGCATTTTACTCTTCCCCAAATTAAATAAATCTCAAAAGAATTGGTCCACTTATGATCGTGAGCTATTTCCTATTTATTCCTCTGTAAAGAAATTTAAACATATGCTAGAAGGAAGAACTTTGTCATTTATACTGATCAAAAACCCTTAACATATGCATTCAGCAACACTCTGAAAAATGCAGTCCTCGACAGTTGCGCCATCTGGATTTTATTTCACAGTTTTCAACTGACATTCGTTATACTAAAGGTTCGGATAATACTGTTGCCGATGCCTTATCTCGAATTGAAATAGATGAAATATCGCCTACTGTAATAAATTTTAAGAATTTGCTTCTGCTCAATCGGATGATGAGGAACTACAAAAATTTTAAATTCCAATGATTCCTCTTTAGAAATCGAAAAACATTATTTCCCCCTTGAGGATGTTACTTTGTATTGCGATATGTCTCAAAAACAACCCCGACCTTTTGTTCCTAAAAGCATGCGACAGCTAATTTTTTAAAGCTCTTCATTTTTTTCTCCCACCAGAATTTCAGCCTCCATCGATTTAATCGCCAAGCGATTTGTATGGCCAGGCATGCGCAAAAGATATAAAAATTATGGTTCGCAGCTGTGTTAAATGCCAACGAGCCAAAGTGACACGGCATACAAAAAATCTCCCATTGGCACATTTGCTCTTCCCGATGCACGCTTTGCACACATACACTTGGATTTTATAGGCCCTCTACCACCCTCCAACGGCAATCAATTTTGCATGACCATCATTGATAGATTTACTAGATGGCCTGAGGTGATACTAACGCCTGATATGACTGCGAAACTACTGCTCGTGCTTTGATGCACGGATGGATTTCCAGGTTTGGATGTCCAACCGCAATAACAACTGACCGTGGTACAAACTTCAAATCTAATCTTTTCAGAGAACTGACCGTATGTTAGGTTGTAATAGGATTCACAGTACTTCTTACTATCCGCAAGCAAATGGCATCATTGAACGCCTTCATAGACACCTCAAAGGTGCACTAAAAACTCACAATCATATTCAATGGACTGAACTGCTTCAATAGTTCTATATTAGGTATGCGTTCAGCGCTTAAGGACGATATTAACGCTACCTGTGCACAACTTGTTTATGGCACTACGTTACGATTACCTTCCGATCTTGTAACGAGTGATTCCATCAACCAAACGGCTAACTCCACTTATGTAACTAGTTTAATACAAACAATGAGATCCTTAAATCCTGTTTCTACAGCTCAACATGGCACACAAAATATTTATATCAACCCTCATTGAAAACTTGTTCTCACATATATTCTTAAGAGCTGACAAGGTTAATCCTCCATTAACACACCACCTTATACTGGACCCCATTTGGTAATTAGCAGAAATGACAAAAACTTTATTATCGACTTAAACGGTAAGCAAAGTACTGTATCTATTGATCGCATTAAACCTGCTTATCTTCTGGCAGACGTTACTGATCATTCCGATCTCGTACAAACTCAAACAATTATTGAGAAAACCTGTAACTGCTGCACCCAATCCTTCATATGCGTACACCACTAGATACGGCCGTAAAGGTCAGATTTCCCAAGAATTTAGTTACCGAATATATTATATAAACGCAAACTGTACTCTTGTAATTCATATTTTTTTACATTTATATAAATTATTTTTGTACCTTGCATATATTGTTATTCTCTATAATTTTGCATATATTGTTATTCTCTATAATTTTGCATATATTGTTATTCTCTATAATTTTGCATATATTGTTATTCTCTATAATTTTTGCATGTATTATTATTCTGTATACACTTGTATATAGTATTTTGTATACCACTGCATATCTATTACCGTCAGTAATACTGCATATATATGCACCATTCTCCATATATTTCAAATATGTCAATTGAGTATGCTGTCAATATTTTCATGTATTTCTTGGTATGTATCCTAACTTGTATATATGTAATCGTGACTTAGGTCACTGGGGGGGCATACTCTGTAGCGTTTCGCTTATTTTATTCCTTTACCCAAAGGTGCTCTGTGTGACGTGCTCATCTTAACCAATCGGTGAAGGCGAGCATATGACGTCACAAGTTTCGGAAGAGCGCCGGAGCTAAGCGACGTGAGGTAATTCTCTTCTCCCGGCGGCCGAAGTACGATGACGTTGATGGTTAATAAATAGTTTATTTTTGATATAAATGGAGTCGATGTATCACTAAACCTTCTGAATGACTTTTCCTACTTAATTGTTTGAAGTAGAGCGCCCTCAACCTGTGATTTTGCTTGCAAATTATATAACTTATTTATTTATTTCTTTAGAATGCGAAGATTATAATTTTGACAAACTAAAACTTCTCATTGATAAGGGTTATATTTCAGTTCGGTTCAAAAATGTAGTATAGGGCTTTTGGATTTGGCGATTTTTCTTCGGATTTTTATCTAAATGTCATGGTGAGATATCGAATTCATTCTAAAATAAATAATACCGAAAAAAGTACCTTGGGGACCACTTTTAGTAAAAAATAAAGGACTGCGCCAAGTAGCCCCTATACTACACTTGATCCAATAATATGGTGTTGTGTCTTTATTTTAACCTTTAGGGTATAATACTACTGGCTTCAGTGCATAAAACTGCAGAAAATCATACTGCCCAAGCAAAAGCAGTGCTGGTAGTAATTACATATCAAACTGGAATAGGCATCAGAGAATGAGCAAAACAGACAAATGGCTTAAATACCTTTTGAGGAAGCAGGTGGTCATAAGATAAATTATTTTTGGAACTTATGTACTATCCTGGCTATCGCCAACATTCAAAATAATAACTTGCCAAGTTGACAACCCCGATTTTACATGTCATATATATATGTTGAATTTTGAGTCGTGCTTCGTTTCATATATCGCCAATAAGTTGCGGTTATATGTAAGTACCTTATTTTTTCAAATTATGCTTTTGCATTGATAAAGTTAGTTCAGTTCTTTTTATGTCGGTTAATGTTAGTATTGTACTTCATTTTTTCAATTTATTTTTATGCTCGGGATGTATATATTTTGGATAATTTTGTAGTACTTGCGTATTATTGCACAATCGCCAACGTTCAAGACAACTCGCCACTTTGGCAATTCCAACTTTGTGCGAGTTGAATTAGCAATCATGTTTTTCATTTTGTATAATGTCACCAATAGTTTGCAATAATACATAAGTACCTCTAATTCTGTACATTACTATAACATTAGACTGGCCGCAACATATACCAATTTGGCGTGATTTCAGAATCATGCCAAAAATGAGTATGTTGAGGAAGCAGGTAGTGGTAAGATAAATTATTTTGGCACCTATGTGCTATCCTAACAATCGCCAACATTCAAAATAACTTGCCAAGTTGGCAACCCTGATTTCGCATGTCATATATATGCTGAATTGCGAGTCATGTGCTTTGTTTCATATAATGTCGCCAAAAGGTTGGGGTTATAAGAAAATACCTTATTTTTTCAAATTATGCTTTTGCATTGATAAAGTTAGTTCAGTTCTTTTTATGTCAGTTAATGTTAGTAATGTACTTCATTTTTCAATATATTTTTATGCTCGGGATATATATATATATACTTTGGATAATTTTTTTAGTACTTGGGTATTTTTGCACAGTCGCCAACGTTCAAAAAACTCGCCACTTTGGCAATCCCAACTTTGTATGCGTTGAATTGGCAATCATGTGCTTCATTTTGTATAATGTCACCAATAGGTTGCAATAATACGTAAGTACCTTTAATTCTGTGCATTACTATAACATTAGACTGGCCGCAACATACCAATTTGGCGTAATTTCAAAATCATGCCAAAAATGAGTAGGTAACCAATATGAAATTAATATTATGAGTATTATCTTAGCCTGTTTTATCTTTCCCTCCAGAGTAATCCTTAATTAATTCAATATATAAGTTTTGTTTTTAATATTTTAGTACTTACATTTTTTTTTGGTTATTATGTACTACAAATATTTTTTGCACATTGCGATGTCTTTGGCAAAATTAATCAGTGGTATTTTTCTTAAATATGTTTTTTTTTTTATCTGTTTTTACAATTTTGTTTGATGTCTGTCTGAAATGCAAATAGCAAAATAAATATTTTACAATATATATATATATATATATATATATTGTGTTTGTATGAAAATGTTTATACTGATTTATTCAAAATATTGAGTCGTTTTTATTTTTGATATCTTTTTAAGATTTAATTTTTATGTTATAACTAGCTATACCCAGCTAAATGTTGCTGTTGCTCAGTCAGCTTTAAAATACTGGTACAGCATAAAGTATGTCATGAAGCTTACAAAAGTAATAATACACAAGAATTCAAACAAATCTATATGCATATAAGACGCATTTGTTGTCTGTCTGAATAAACTTTCTCTTTCACACTACATCATTTGGATAAATTTTCAAAATTTGTTTGTGTGGTTAGTAATTAATTATAATGCTATAATTTTAATTGAATAAGCAGATATTGCATTTTTATGTATAAAAATAGTTATAACTACTGTACTGTATTTTTTCAGTGAGTGAATATTAACGTTGCACTGTTCAGCTACATGAGGGCTTTTGGCGACGGACCATATAATTTTGAACCATAGTCAAGTGACGTGGACAACACCTGAGCTGGCACCCCCTTCTCCTAACTACCATGCCACACCAATTTAGCAGGAATATTCTTTGAAATCCACTCTTCTCCAAGATATATGATGGCACGGGTTCTATGATGAGTATTTTAACGGGGAAGGCAAATAGTTTTGTAGCAGATATTACATTTTCAGCTGCGAGCGTTATCAGCAGATTGCAAAAGATTATCATTTTTGTGCCCCAAAAATAGTTAATGTCAAAATTTAAGTGTCTTATGTTTATGGAGACCTTAGAAAACGATTTGACTATTTATTTTAAGTGAATGGTGTATATAATTAATTTTACAGTGGAATATATTTAATTAATTTATTAGCTCTAACCGATTAAATTTCCTAAGTGGAGTATTTTGTTTATGTATGTCCCTTAATTTTCAATGTAGTGACCTAAAAAATATTGCATGAAAAAAATTTCTGTAGATCATAATGCGGTAGATAAAGCATTAACGTGCATCGCTCTCCTACACGGCGGGTCTTACAAAGCTCTAATAAAGTTTGAGCTATGAAAGTAGCTAGACATTTGCCAACTTGACTCTATTGTCAACATTTCGCTATTTTTTCCATTGAATCGCCATTGTTATTTAGGAAACGGTGTTGCTTGCGAGTATTACAATTTTCACATAAAATAAATTCAACAGAAATTTATATTAATGTATGACACTTTCAATTATAAATTATTTACAATATTTTAAGGGTCAGAAAACTTTTAACAATGTGTTACTTTTGCTGAGCAGAGATCAGCTTAGGGAGGTATTTTCAAAAATCAACCCTCAAGAGTTTTACGGGGAGTTATAAATATAAAAAAAAAAAAAATCCTTTTATCAGCTATTAGATCTACAGACTTAAAATTTAACAAAGGTATTTTTTTTTCTTTTTTTTTCTTCAGCTGAGATATGTGAAAAGCTTTTTTTGTTTAATTTGCAATTCACTTAAAATTAACTCATTAAAAACTTCTTTATCCTTCAATCTGTGTTGTTTAACCTTTTCAGTTCACCCGTGCGAAGAACGGGTATACCAGCTAGTATATAATAAGAGAGCGAGTGTGTGTGGATAGATTGAGCATATATATATATTTAATACTTTTTACTTGATACACTTCCACAATATTTCTTGGAAATTTTCTAGTTCAAATCAACTAAATAAAATAAAAAAAGATTCTAAAATAATTGAAGTAACCACAAAATTAAAAATAAAATTTATTGATACCATAAAAATTCCTTTATATTATCACAACAACTTTTTGCGTTGTTTATATTACTACTACTATCATGTAAAAAAAAGTTTCCAGTTGCAGGATTCGGGAAAAAACAATTTTTCAGTATTTTCATCAATATCTCGAAAATGTCTGTTTTTTCAACATATTGTTTAAAATTATCTGGGCTTGAGTACCAGAACTGTCGTAAAAGGTTCACATAATCAAAGCCTTTAAGCAACAATAAAATTTTATGACAGATAATGATGTGTAATAAGCAAAGAAAATGTTTCTCTGGCAGACGATCCCATACTTTATTGACGGCATCCATAAAAAGTCTTTGCTTTCTAACACCTAAGTAAAAGCTTACAACTGTCAGAGGATAACGTTTTAGCACATCTTCACGATGATTAGCATTCATCCTCGAAAGACAAAAGTAGTATATGCGTAAAATAGATGATTTTTCCATTATATTATCTAAAACAATATAAAGTTCCTCCTTTGTTAGATCATCCAAGAGGTGGCTCTGAAGAGATACGTAATTCCAATTATAATATTGGTAGCACCAACTCCTAGATTCAATGATAATTCCTTCTTTGTAGTCTTGAACCCACAGTACAGCATTTTTTTCACACAAGTTTAAGTTCTCGTTTGTTGTTGAATACTTGTGTAGAATTTGCTCCCTCTCAAAGTCCTGTAAATTTTTAAAAAAAGCAAGGACATCCCAACTAGACCAATACTGACAAGCTAACACGAAACGTGCTTGCACATCCAACACTTCTGAATGAATTAATAAATTGGCAGTTTTGACTCGATCCACTTCTCCATCTGCATTAAGGTGATGGCGGGCCATTAGTTTAACACCTTACATGACATCTAGATGGCGTTGGCTATTGCGAAATTTTTGGCACAAATATTTGTCTCAAGACTCCCAAGATGGGCAATAAATTTCTCTCTCGGGTAACCTTTTCAATGAATTCTCCCCTTCAGCGAAAGGGAACACGCGGGGGGCTAAGGGAGGGGTGACAGTCGTAAAACTGGTAAAATAAATGTTAGCTCTTTTTTTTTTCCTTTTTCGGGGGAGGGGGTTAAAGCAGCAGAGTGAATCTTGACCATGAAAGACTTCTCATTTCTGGACATTGGTCAATCGTCAAACTTTTTCAACTCTTGGAATCCCTAGAACTGTAACATGTTTTCGAGGAATCCCCTTCCTCGCTGAAGGGAATATATCTTAAAATAATATTTAAATTATATAGATAAACATATTTTTGATATTATATGTAAAGACAATTTTAAAAAAATATTATATTTTTTATTAAAAAATTTTATGATGTAATTTTAATGTTATTTACTCATTGATAATATAAATTTGTGATCCAAATGTCACCTACGCATGCATTATACTTAGTAACTGAGATATGTGTTCACAATTTTTACACAAATTATCGACGTATAAGATTTTTGAAATTATCTGCAGTAGCATTTCATATTCCGTATTCAATTCATTTTTTGTATTTTATTTTTGTTGCCTATCGCGTTAAAAATATTTTTCACTTTCTAAATACATTTTTGTGAATGGCATGGAAATGTTCATAGCTGTGTGAGAAATTCTGCGTATATGGCATGAATTGGTAACCTAAGATATAGGTCTTCTAGCTTAAATTTAAATTTTAGCATCAAATCTGTTCATATGTCGATATATTTTTTTATCTTCTTCATTATAGGTGTTTTTTCCCCACAAATGTAAAAGGTTTCAAAATATTGTACTAACTAGTATAAAATTACTTCGTGGAACTCGG
This sequence comes from Trichonephila clavipes, assembly GCA_019973935.1. Taxonomy (NCBI): domain Eukaryota; kingdom Metazoa; phylum Arthropoda; class Arachnida; order Araneae; family Nephilidae; genus Trichonephila; species Trichonephila clavipes. Next base: position 10,846 of record BMAU01001769.1, read on the forward strand.
GATAGCAAACAATAGTATATTCACAATCTACTGCATAAAATAAAGTTTTAAAATTCATTTATTATATTACAATAAAAGTTAAAAAAGATCTTTAGATAATTGTGGCTAACCGAATTTCATGAGAACATAAATCCATTTTGCATACATATTTGTAATTTTTCTTTCCCATTTTTTTATTGGGACTCGTGGAACACAGTTTGTCGATCAATTCTCTAGATAAATGTACAGAACGAAACTGTTTAATTTTTCCTGAACAAATGATTTTTAAAGGAAGAATAGGTGGATTTAAAGCAATGAAAAATTAAATTTCACGTTTTAATGAACAAACAGTATGATACAATTTTACTTTTATACAATAGAACAGGGGTTGACAACCTATTTCACGAGAGGTACAATTCTCAGTGGTACTCTGAATTACTCAACAAATGTGTCAATTTTTGAGAGGATGGAAGATGATAAATTTATAATGGTCCTTATTATACGAAGATCTCCAGAATTATGGACAATTGCGAAATTTCGAAAAAATCGGAAAGATATCTCGAAACATAAATTTACAGCTATTTTGGGAATTATTGGATGTCATTGCTGGTGAGATTTGATTGTTTGAAAAGAGAAGATCGCGTGCACTCTGCTCTCCGCTTTTGGTTGATTTCGAAAAAGGCAAGAAATTTCTCTCTGTAGCGCACTTCCTTCAATAGAAACCTCCCCTTTCTCTGCAGGGGAAGAGGGCCACAGTCTTTACGACTGTGAAGCGAAATACTTGTTCTTTTTTGAGGGGGAGTAAAATAGTGTTGAATCTTGACCATGAGAGAGATCTAAAATGGCTTTCTTACTTTTTCGACTCATGGATTCTGATAATTTGTTATGAATGCTTTATTCGTTTCTAACTATGGAAAAAATCCTATGTATTTTGCAATCTAAATTTTAGGAGCTGTTCTTGTTTTAATATAGATTTTACCGTCAAATGTCTTTTAAAATGTCAATAAGTTGTTCGCTCTCCTTGATTACAGGTGTTTTTATCCACAAATAAAAAAAAGTTCATTTTCCATTACAAAACGATTTAGTTGTGCAAAAACAATGTATTAACGTGAATAAATTTGTTTTGTTGGTCCCGGCACAGTAAACAATGGAATATTCACAATCTAGTAGGCACTACATATAAAGAAAAACGATTTAATATTCTTTTATAATGGAATAATAAATGTTTCTAAAAGTATTACAAAATAAAGTTCTTATGTACAAAAAAAAAAATGTTTCCGAAACTTCCAATTAGGTATACACTTACACCTGTATTACATTATTAAAGGTTTAAGGGAAACAATTTTGAATAGAGTTTTCTTTAAAAAAGTAGTTTTAAATGTTAAAAAAGTTAAAGGTTATCAATCTTGATATTTTTCTAAGACAGTATGCAGCTATATTTCATTAAAAAACTGGTTAATTATGGTTTTGACCATTATTTTACATATAAAATATTTTCCAAATTCAAAAAATATTTTTATAAGAAATGGTACGTAAATGAAAATAAGCATTACAAAATTATTTCATGTTCAGCAAAAAAAAAAAGGAAGAAAGAAAGATATTTTGAAATTAAAATTTACTTTTGTAACTTTAGAGAATGATTAAAATATCATTATAAGGGAGAGAAAATAGGCTGGCAATTATCAAGCACAATTAACCAAGCATATAATATATAAACATTGCCTTTATTTTTCTAAGAAATTTATGTTTATTTAATGAATATATGTCAATAACAATTTTTCAATTTGGAGAGAAGTTAACATTATATTTAAATCAAAGAAAATTGCATTATTGTTTAATTTTTGTGCATATTTGGTAACAAAATAATAGTTTCATTCTATGTAGGAATCCAAATAAATGACTAAGTAATATACTTAATTATAAAAATATATATCACGGACAGTTTTTACGGTATCCTGTTCGAGAAGATATAGGAGGTCACAGTAGGCAAGAGTTCATGGTTACGAACTCGTGATCGACGTGGTGTTGCATCGTCGGTTTGAATTCTGGTGTCCCTGCTGAAGATCCGCTATGTAGAAGGCTGAACCTCAAAGCAGATGTTTGAAGTAGATGATACTATATGTTCCTGTTGGAGGAAATTTTGGGAGATTGGGGTTCCAGCTCTGATTTCGTCCTCGTCACTTGATCGAAGTTCGAAATGACGAGGTCGGCGATAGTCCCAGTGAAGCTTCAAAGCTTGACGTTAATCAAATAATCATTCGATAATATATAGGTTTCATTTTCGTACCTATATCAATCATTTTCTGTTTTTTGCTTCTACTAGATTCCTCTACATATAACGGCTCCCTCAAAGGCATATTTCGTGGTGCTCTTCCATCAAGAATTTCAGGAAGAACGCATTTAAAATAAAACTTTTCTAGTTTTGGAATAATTCCTTTCAAAACTCTTCGTTTGCCTCTATACGCAGAGTTAACGAATCTTTTTGCACCATAAATACAGATCACACCATTTTCGTTGTGTAATAAATAACTGACCTTGTATTTGAAAGTAAAATTTATGATTTAATGGTAAATAGATTCCCCTTTCATTGGAAAATTTGAAACCTAGACTATTTTTTTGTAATTAAAAATTCCAGCAGATTTGATTCAAATCTCGCAGAATAAGGGCATTTAATTTCTATGATTCCATCATCACCAACCAATCCATCGGGTGAAGCACATAAAAGGGTTTATCTTTGTCCACAAATAAGCCACATATTTTTACTTCAGTTGAATATTCCCTCTCATACTGCTTCCGAGCGATCTCCTCGTTTGCTAATCCATATTTCATTGCTGCATTGCATAAGTCTCTACCCTACACAATGCGCAGCACAAGCTTCGAACACGGAGTAGATTTTTTCCTGCAAGCAATTTCTTTGAAAAAAGAAGATGAGAGTCTCAACGACCTCTCATATCTCCATCGTTCAGAAGATGCTTGCCCCCTAGTTTCGCTCTCTAAATCATAGATATTTTGTACTTTTAATTTTGAAAGATGGTTTTCCATTAAATTATCGTATATCTGGACTGGCACATCTGGTCTTTCAACATTCTCCCCATAGTTAGAATCTGTTGCATTTCTTTTAATTTTAATTTTTGAGGGTTTGGAAACAATTTTTTCTTTGTATTTGCTTCCGGTATCTTAGCGGAGTACTCGGACTTTTCTTCGCAATTATTTTGTAGGCTTTTTCGTGAAATTGTTGAGCAGGGCTTTGAAAAGCTAAGGCAGCAATGTCAGCTCTCCTATTGAAACCACCAGATTTACTAAAGTCTATTCGTTTTCCTCCGGATATTTTACACAACTGGCTCATAAAAGTTTCTGCGGGGTTGTTAGTTGCATTCCAGATTAAAGTAGTACTGCAAGCTACTAAAGTTCTTCCTATTTCATTTTGAATAGCATTTAGTAAACCTGATGATTGCAGTACTGAATAATCTGTATTATCAGTTTCGATGTTGTTGTTTTTACAAAAATTCCACAGTTCTCGTGTTTTCCAAACACATGATTACACAAATTCTGGTGCAGCATAGATTCGAAGACTGAAAAAAGTTTTTAATGCTGGTAAAGTAAATTAATTATTCACTTTTTTATTAATTCACCTTTATTATTTTTTTAATTTCGTTTAGTTATTGATTGAATATAAACGTCATATTGATCAGCTACACGAGAGCTTTTGGCGACGAACCTCGTAACTTTGAACCATAGTCAAGTGACGAGGACGACACATGAGCTTGCACCTCCCATCTCCTAACTACCACACCAATGAGAGGACGTTTGAGCTCTCAGATTTAACGTTCATCGCTCCCATACACGACAGAACTTCAGCGGTACTAGGCTCGAACTCATGACACACCAGCCACGAGTACGTTACCTTGACCACTAGGTATCGCAGCCACTTTTCATTCCGTAAATATATCATATATCGATAATATATTTTTACACTATTTTTTTTTCACAAAAATGTGCTGAGAATTTGGGGTGCGGCTTAGAATCGGAACATAATTAATTGAACAAATAAGTTTCTGTTAATTAAATTAGAAAGCAATATTTTGTGTTAATAATTGTTCCAATGGTTTATGGTAAAGTTTTACGTCAAATATAAAATCGATGGGAAAAAAAATTTTTGTTACTTAAAAAGAAAATAATAATATAATAATAATAAATGCATTACAACACAATTAGATTAAAATTTTAATTTGTTAGTAAGGAGTAGTAATTTGTGTTCTTAAGAGTTAATTCACAACTTTCGATCAAGCATAAAGTAAGTATACTTTCATTCTTCGTTAAGTCATTTCGCAGAATTTAAATATTCTTGCAGACATTCCTTCAATAGCAGACAAAAAAAAAAAATCTAAGCAGTATGATTATAAACGATTTTTTTTTAAAGCACACATGCAGAAAATATTTAAAACTTTCCTAAATTGGAAAGTTCGTCAGATTTGAGATGTTAAATCTCTGTACATCATAAACCTTTTCCATTGTCCACAATTTGCAAGTTACCATAATTTCAGCTGGCGACTATATTTTAGAAAGATATCGCCAAAAATAAGTATTCGTAGCCAAGAATAAATTCGCTTTTCAAACGATGGTGGTGCCATCTGTTTGAGATAGTCCTAACTACGCCTAAAATAATTCAGAATGAACTTAAAATTTAAAAAAAAGTTAATTAAGGAAAACATAAAACTTAATTCTGGCTACACTAGTCCAAAGAGGGAAGCTTGCTTTCTTATATACTATTTAATTCTACTCTAAAAAAAATGTTTTTTCTGTTAAAATGTCTTTTGCGTTTCCACCTCCTATACTTTAACATAGAAAAGTCAAATTTCATTTTGCAAAAATGCTGAAAACTGTGTAATTTTCCAAAAAATCAAAATTCAAAAAACACTATCCTTTAAACAATTATTTTCTTTATATCCATAAAATTTTTTTATTATTATTGGAGCTTTTTCCTGCCCACAAATGTCTTTGCCGTTTCATCCCTATCCTTTAACATTGACCGAAAAACAGCCTTAAAGCAAAACTTCAAAGACTCTCCTTGCTTCTTAGGGAAAATCCCATTGTGATCGACCAGCCAGTTGAAAATTTCTGATTTGATAGGTTTTATCGAGGCAATAATATCCTCTTGCAAGGTGAATGGAATACACAAAGCTGATATTCTTTCCTTTAGGACTTCATTCGATGTTTCGTATTTGGAACAAATTATTATTTGTCTGGTATCTAAATCATTCATAAATTGAGCTGCCAGTTTCAATAGAACAATTTCTTTAAGTGTCAACATGGTGCTGTTTTACCATGTGATAAACTCAAAAGTAATTAAATGCCGACAAACAATTTTCTTTCTAAAAATTATCGGATGTCAATTTTAAAATGACGTTTCAAAACGCGTTTGTAATTATGAATTTGCTCAACGATTGAAAAATGGTGATCTCTCTGAAAAAAAATGTTCTTTTGAGAAAATTTAATTGAAAAATATGAAAATTTGTCTCTTCCTTCGAGTGTGTTGAAGTTGAGTGTCGAGTCTATTGAAGTTCAAAATAGAACTAGAAATGAAAGAAAGAAAAAAAATTAGTATACGGGGTATAAAAATGTTAAATTTGTGACTCAATAACGCATGGATATTTGTTTTAAAAAGATTTTTTGATTTAAAAGCGGTACCCTTCACTAATATCATTTTTGTTGCTGTTGATTGTGCTCTCGTAAAGGCAGGAAGATACCAAACTTTTTTGCAAACTTAAAACTAGCTGTACTAAATCTAATTTTTGTACTTCGTGTCATTCATCGACATCATTTAGTTGCAAAAATTATTAGTGAACACTAAGGCATGGATCAATAGATTATGTCATGAGAGCAGTTAATAAAATCCAAATCACTTACAAATGTTTTCATTGAGAGATTATTTGTTCAACTGGTTTCGAAAAGAGCGAAGATTAGTGGCACACGCAAGGGGGGGAGGGGTAATGACCCCCCAAGAGCATAAATTCCTCCCCATTGATTATAATTCTAATTACATAGTAAGTAAATTTTAATGAAGTATTTGTTATTAATGATTACTTTTATTATTTAATGCTAATTATTTATTCAATAATTAGTTTTTTATTGTATTTTGTTCCCGAAAATCGACAAAATCAAAAGGAGCATGATACAAGAATGGTGAACTTTCGACCCTGGACCCCCCCTTTAAAAATTCCTGTGTGCGCCACTGGTGAAGACTATAAACACTTACTACTTTACACAGAAATAGATAAGTTATCTAAAAGTGTATCGATACTTTTATTATTTAGAACTTTTATAAATCCCCGTGCACCATAAAGTATCACAAGTAGGCTTACAGAAGTAAGCATGAATCATACATTACAAAGGAAATTTACGGCTAACAGCGCCCCTACGGCACCACAGTCAGCTTCACTAACCACTATACTGGATGGCGATAGAAAAGAGCATGTTTAAATCAACTTTAGACGCTCTTTGATGCAGTGTTGGCTTTTCCGGAAGGCAATTACACTTACTTGAGACAGAATTTAATTAACTCGAAAAAGACATAGCCGATATGATTCATTTCTTTGCCAATTTTAAAGAAACTAATGTGAAACTACATGGTGTGCCAATTTAAGGCTGTTTTCGGCTAATGTTCATGAATAGGGACCAAATTTGGAATACTTTTTCAGATATAAAATAACTCAAGCATCCATATTATATATTCTGGCTTCACTAATATGTAGAAATTCATTTATTTTATCAAACTACTCATTTTTATCCGAGATGACGCAATTTTTCTTTAATAAAATGTGTTTCGCACTTTTTTCTCCTATACCGTAATGATAAATTAGGTTTCATTTACATGTTAAAAGGAAAAATAATTATTTATAAAATAATTTGAAATTTAAAAAGCACTATATTTTAAATGAATGCATGAGTTACGATGTCACAAACTTTTATAAAAATTGAAGCAATTTTTCTCTCCGAAAATGTGCTCCGCGTCAAATTGACGCTCTCGTGCGTATGGCGAAAACAGCCTAAAATTTAATCAAAACTAGTAAGACGTTTTCAGGTATGGGCCAACTGGGTCCAGGCTTCACCCTGGGTTAGGCACCATACCCACCTCGGCTTACATAATATCACGATTCGGATTTTTTTAATCATCAAATATTAATACCGTATGTATTGTCCGAAAAAATGTGTGAACTTAAAACTGCGTGTCATCTGGCCAAAGCGGTAACACTATACTATTATATAATGACATTTATTCATGTACAGGCTTTGGTCCAATAACATAAACAATCATTCAATTCATTTAACTGAAATGCAGTCTTCGATACAGTTGGTTTCTGCCAAGGTTTTTAGATCGTAAGTCCTAAACATATGATTGTTTTAAATTACTGTTTGAGCGATTATTTGACAATGCATGCTGTAAACTGTTTACTTTGAAAGATTTCAGGCACTCAAACTCACTTCTATTCTGACACACGCACTTTTAAAGGGTCTCCATAGGCTGCCCCCTGATTGGACTGCGCATTCTCGGGCTAAAGCTATTATATAGTCGCTCCTTTTGGGCGAAACTCTGACGACTAATGTAAAAAAGACAGTCGGAGTTTTAGACGACATACAGAAGCTTCGTTTAATTAGCGAAATTCAATGTTCAGCTCTAAAGGCCTCGCGGAGAAGTCGATTAGACTTCAAAATAGAGAGTTTAAAGATTACATTGAAGAATTAAAACGTTTAAACCAAAATAAGTTCCCCACTGCACCCTCTCCTTCGAAAGAGAAGAGAGGTACGCAAAAGCGCTCCACGACTTCTGTTCCAGGCACGTCAGGGAAAAAACAACGCGCGCGTAAGCAATCCGGCAACACAACATCCCCTCCTACCGCCGTTGTAGAGGAAATCCATCTCGGCGATGGAGGACGATAGCTCGGATGACGAGAGCAGCTCGGAAGCCACTACCACGAAGGTAACCGGCCCGATCGACGCACAGAGCGCGCGGGTAGTTATTGCCAATGGCATCGGTGACCTCACCGACACGGAGGGCGATGATTTTACTGTCGTCGCTCGCAAAAAGAAAGTCGCTTCCATCGTTATCGATGCAAGCCAAAACACCACCGGGCTGCTCAGTACATTGAGTGAGCACTTCTCTCGAGGGGCGTTTTGAGAACGGGAAGCTTTGGGTATTTCCCAAAACAATTCTTGAGCATCGAAAGCTCCAATCATATTTAGCAATAAAAAAGATGAGGTCCCATACTTTCGAGATGGCGGACAACAAACAGCTTAAAGCTGTCAGTAGAGGACTACCAACTGACTATGATCAGAAGGAAATAGCCTCAGAACTCAAGGGCTTTGGGTTCGAACGCAGCCACATTTCTATTCTACGTAATAGAAAAAACAATACAAGCATGCCACTCTTTTTTGGTAGTTCTCAAGAGAAACGAGGAAAATAAGCAAATTTTCCAAATCACGAATATTGGGTTTTTCCGTGTCGTGATATAACCTTTAAAGGGCTCCTCGATGCCTCCTCAGTGTTACCGCTGCCAGGAGTTTTATCACCACTCCCGACTCTGTATTAGAACACCCAAATGCTTGAAATGTAGTGGTAGCCATCTCACCGCAGATTGCAAAAAATCCACTAAATCCCCAGCTAAATGTGCAAACTGCGGCGGACTTCATCCAGCCAATTTTTCAGGATGCCCCAGCAATCCCATTAACAGGAAACAACACAAAAAATAAACCAAATAAAAACATATGGACGGAGAAGGCCAAGGAGCGCACGCAAAAAGTCCACACCACGCCAACAGAAGCCGCCTTATGCTTCGGTAACGGCTCAGAACACCTCGACAAACAACACATTTGATGCCAATGCAATCATGCAACAAATGGGTCAAATGATGACACAGTGGGGAACTATGATCGTTTTCCTACAGCAAAACCAAAAAAATTAATGTTCAGCGCGTTTATTAGTAACACTCTTAGAGTTTACAGTTGGAATGAAAATGGTGTTAAAAGAATTTAGAAGAACTCAAAGAAAGCATCATTTTTCATAACCCCGACTTAATCGGGATCCAAGAAACACATCTTCGTCCTCCGGACCGAATTAGCATTCCAAATTACACTTGTCACATAAGTGATAGGCTCACACACAGAGGCGGGGGCACTGCCATTTTTGTGAAAAATTCCATCAAGCACTTAGCCATCCTTAGTACTTCAAACACGTTAGAAAATACAACGGTCATAATTCAATTAGGAAACAACACCAAAGTCACTATGGCGTGTATCTATAAACATTACTGTTGCGGAACTCGATACTATTCTCGCCCATAATAGAACCTTTCTCTTTGGAGATTTCAATGCAAAACACTCGAGTTGGAACCCAGGGAGAAGAAATGCCACTGGTAATATTCTTAGCAATTCGGCGGTCAGCTCTGCTATTGATATTATCGCACCAGACACTCCAACACATTTCAATCACAATGCTCTAAGCATTGTTATTGACATCGGCTTTGCAGCTAATTTCTCACACTCTAACGTTTTTACTGTAAATGAACTTAACAGTGACCACAATCCAGTTATTTTCGATTTCGTAACTAATTGTCAATTACCACCTTTACTTTAAACACTTAAAACTACTAACTGGATTAAATTTCAAGAAATTCTCCACTACAACATGCCAGGAAATCCTACGGTAGATAATTTGGATCAGGCCGTTCAAAATTTCAGCAATATTGTCTCGGATGCTATTAATACTTCCACTTCCACTAGAATATCTAACACTTCACACCTCCGCCTTCCTATTAACATTAGAGACCTCATTAAGACTAAAAATAGATTCCGTAAACTTTGGAACAACACGAGATACCCCCTTTATAAAAGGGAGGTGAATGCTCTCATTATACAGATTAGGATCGAAATCAACGAACATAAAAACAGGAGCTGGAAAAATCTTCTTTCCTCGTTAAATGTTGAGGACAATTATCTGTATAACTTACATATAAGAATTACAAAAAAGCATACAGTCATACCACCTCTCCATGGTCCGAGTGGTATGGCTTACTCTGATTTCGAAAAAGCGGAGAGAGAGAGGCTTTTAAAGACACTCTTGAAGTCACTTTTCAAGAAAATGCTGAACCTTATAGTGACGACAAAATTGAAGAAGTCGAAAGCTTAGTGAATCACTATTTCGACAACTTCAACACTCATATCCCTCCCCTCACTTCGCCCTTAGAAGTACGAGGCAACATTAAAAAATTACCAAATAGGAAGTCACCCGGCCAAGATCAGATTCCAAATATTGCTTTAAAATACCTTCCTATCAATGCTATTACACACTTAACTAAAATTTACAACAGGTGCCTCACACACACACACACACATTAACTGCCACTTTCCTACACAGTGGAAAATAGCAAATGTAGTCATGTTGCCAAAGCCAAACCAAGATCATAAATTTAGTCAAAATTATAGGCCAATTTCTTTATTAAATACCACTGCTAAGATTTTCGAAAGAATTATTTTAAACAGGATCAAAACTCACTGCAGAGCCAGATTGCATTCCCCGGAACAATGCGGGTTCCGGGAGGGCCATTCTACGCTACACCAATTGATTTGTGTCACTAATATTATAAATGAAGGCTTCGCTAGCAAACTATGCACTGTTGATGTCTTTTTGGATGTCAAAAGTGCATTCGACAAGATGTGGCATGATGGCCTCACTTACAAAATGATAAAACTCAAATTCCCTGCATATTTAATTAAAATTATTTACAATTATTTACACAACTGAACCTTCCGGGTTCGTGTAAATAACACATTCTCCGAAACGGGTTTTTGTCAAAGTGGAACCCCGCAGGGTTCCGTTCTATCCCCGTATCTTTACCACATCTACACATATAACTTTCCAGATCACCCCACCGTCAGTATTTGTCTATTCGCAAATGACCCTGCGGCACTCAGATTTTTGTTAAGTGTACGAAGACTTTTGCGGCGTAATTTTTTAGTAGCTTTTTGATAATTAATTTTTTTAAAAAATAGTTATACTGTTTTTAAAAAAATAATTATATAATTCCATTACTAATAAAATGCAGATATCATACAAAAATTACAATTACAATACATTAATTTTTATTAGTCGAAAACATTAAATTTTATAAGAAATTGCAAGTATATGAACACTTTTGTGGCCCACTGTATATACAGCCGTAGTTAGAAGCACTGGCGTAGCTAGCTCTAAGGGGGCCTTGTATCAAAATCCCTTCTGGGCCCTTTTTTTTAGATATGGGAGTCCTATTAGCAGGACTGTAGTTACTCACGTTGGGGCCCATGTAGCTTATTGGCCAAGTATCACTGATACGGCGGTAGCTACGCCCCTGGTTAGAAGGAACAAGTTACTATATTTAAATGTATATATAATAAACAAGGTTTTTAAAATTGAAATTCACCTCTTAGTAAATTAATAATACTAATGTAAGAATTGATAGTCGACCTAATCATGACTGGAATAATTTATCAATAAGTAAAAACATAGATGTTTATAAATAAATAATATAGATAAAGGCAATAAAATAATAAAGGAATAAGTAACCTAACAATGCCAAAACTAAGTCAACTAATCAATAATTAAGTAATTTATCAATAATAAAAAAGAAATATTAATAAATAATATGGAATAAGAAATAAGGTAATAATAAATGAATTGAAATATAACCTATAATAATGTAAGAATATTCAACTTAATAACAAAAAAAATAAATTTTAATAAATATAATTAATAAATAATATTAAATAAATGATTAATAAATAATATCCCAAATATAATATTAAAAATATAAATATTATATTAATAAATAAATAATATTTATTAATATTAAAATAAATATAGGAAATATAGGGCAGTGAATTTTGTACTGAAATATCTATGTCTAAATAGGTGAAAATCAAAAAGAAAAAGAATAATGTTAGAGAGAATCCAATAGAAACTAAAATTCTTCTACGAAAGTTTTATTTTAAACAACTGCTGCTTTGATTGGAAAATCCACCATAAAACGAAAGACCACGGAACCCGACCGGAAAACAGGGGGATTCAGGGTAGCCAGATCACGTGATTTCTTTTTAGGAGTGGACAATCTTGTCGGAACAAGTTTTTCGAATACAGGCAAAAAATGTCGAATGAGCGTGACGCTCATTCGAGTTCACTCTCCAGCAAATCGTGCCAATGGAAAATATCACTTAAAACTGAGTCATGAGTCAATAATTTCAAGTCTTAAAACATTTAAAATTATGTGTTCAAATTAATTTCGTATGATTTACTATCAGATATGATGTATTAAGTAAAATGCTTCAAATTCCTAAATTCACGGAATGCATTGAAGACTTAGTTAATCTTAAAAATTTTATTGATTAACAATATCTCAAAGATCCGACGATAGTTTAAAATTATTTGTCGATTCAGAAGTAACAATTGCCAAATACTTATAAATTGATCCCGAGTTTCTCATCTCGAAGCTCAGGAAGAGCTCTACTTCTTTGATTACGAAGGCAGCGATGAACCAGTTTCAAATTTCTTTTAGCCATTCAAGATTACTTTCTATTTTGCACTTCTTGATAAAGAGATCTCTTCAGTAAATGAAAGATTTTATTATTTGAATGCTATTCAAAATTCTGCTTTCTGTCTGAGTTTCACAACATTACTGTTAAAGATAGTGTAGGTTTTCCACTCTTCTTTAAAAAAACTTCATTCAAATATGTTTTTAAGGTAAAAAACAGCCAAATGTGTGTGTGTGTGCGTCAGATAATAGAAATTACAGTCAAAATTAGTCTCATTTCTTTATTTCTAAATTTTGCTCTAGCAATAAGAATTCTTTAACTTTACTTGTTTCTGCAGCTTCGTGTGAAATAAGTTTCAATGAATTAAAAATTAGTTGATAAACGATATTACACAAGAAAGGCTTTCAGATTTGGCCATCATCTCTATGAAATTCAAAATCTCTGAAAAAGAGTTGATTCCCCTGAAACTATTGATAATTTTGCTGTTTAGAAAGCCCGAAAAGTTATTTTATAGTTAAAAATTATGTTGCCTTTTAGAAGGACTAATTTCTGTTTATTTACATGATTTATATTATTTCACGATATTTATGCTTAATTTCTTTTTATTAGTTATTTTTTCTGTGTAAATACTATTGTTTTACGTTTCCAATTGTGAAAAGTCCATTTTTATTTCAAAAGTAGTATTTTTGTTTGTGGAAAGTATTTCGGCGCTATTATAACCTGTTATGTGGCCAAAAAATTAAGTTTCGCACTTCAAATTTTATTTCATCTTTATTTTTTTACTTGTTACTCTTATACAATTAGATGAAATTATAATATCAGCACTAATTATTAGTTAAAACATGAAAAATTCTCCAGAAGGGTGGCACAATATATGTTTGCACTTCGGGCGGCTGATAGTCTAGGGACGGCAATGGCTAAAAGTTTTGATTCTTAAAACCTATCTGAACAAAACTAAAATTAGATGGAACGCGGGCGACGGCGCGACAGCGCCTTTTCCCAGAAGGGTGGGAGAAAAAGTAAAACCATATGACTGAATGCGGATCTAATCAAGAGATCTCCCCGACAGAGAACGGGGAGGGAGGACGTACCCCGAAACTCGGAACGCTCTATCGAAGCAGAGCGCCGGCGGGGGGAGGGGAAGAAGGCAGGAAGGAACACGGGACGGCCGAAGGCTGTGACTCAAAGGCGATGATTTATCACCCAAGAACCCAAAATAAAATGACGCAGTGCAGTGCAGCTAATAGATGTTGTTGAGAGTGTGAAAAGAGTGTTTAATTGTTGAATTATGGAGGGCGAAGCGGGTTTCTCCACTTCGTCGAAAGTATGAATATTTAATTTTAGGATGAGGATACGTAAATAATGTTTGTGCTTTGATAATTGGATTGTCATGAGATTCAATAGATTTAAATACATTTCTAGATAGTTTAGTGATGTAATTAGAAATCGGCTCCATTTGTAGGTCGTTGTGAATCACGTCATTTCGGACGTACCAAGGTGCGTTCGTCATGACGCGTAGTATTTTGTTTTGCATTACTTGAATTTTTTTCATGTGGGTGGCGGCTGCGGCTCCCCAAACGGGTGAACCATAAGTGATAACTGGGCGCAGAATCTGCTTGTAGAGAATGACTTTATTTTCTAGGGATAGAGGAGACCTCCTCCCGACAAGGGGAGATGGCTAGAGAAATTCTACCCCAGAATTTCTCAGATAGATAGTCGATGTGCTTTTTGAACGTTAAGCGGCTATCAATGTGTAGACCCAGATATTTCACCACCGGAACCCACTGTATGTTGTCATCAAAAAGTGTAAGTTGGATAGGCGGGTCGGTAGCCCCCCATTTCCTGAAAACAACTGCTTGTGATTTATCTACATTAATTGCAATTCTCCAATGTGTAAGCCACGTTTCAAGTTTATCTAAAAAGTGTTGAATAGTTTTAATAGTGTATTTCAGCTGGACACCTTGCGAGAGAACTGCGGAATCATCCGCAAACAGGCAAGTACTGACGGTGGAGTGCTGTGGAAAGTCATGTGTGTAGATGTTGTACAAGTACGGTGAGAGAACAGATCCCTGAGGGACCCCAGAGAAGCAAGATCCCGTGTTTGAATATGAATTATTTACACGAACTCTAAAAGTTCTATTGCGTAAGAAATTATGAATAATTTTAATTAAATAATCAAGGAACTGTAATTTAATTAATTTGTACGTGAGGCCATCGTGCCACATTTTGTCAAATGCCCTTTTAACGTCTAAAAAAGACACCTACAGTATACAATTTGTGGGCAAAACCCTCGTTGATAATATTTGTTACACGTATCAGTTGGTGTAGCGTTGAATGGCCCTCCCGGAAGCCGCATTACTCCGGGGAATACAATCTATGGCTTTGCAGTGAGACTTGATTCTAGTTAAAATAATTCTTTCGAATATCTTAGCAGTGGCGTTAATTAAGCTAATTGGTCTGTAGCCTTGTGGATATGTTCTATCTTGATTTGGCTTGGCCAGCATTATGACGTTCGCTTGCTTCCATAGTGTAGGAAAGTGATTTTTAATGAGGCATTGATTGTACAACTTAGTTAAATGAGTAAGCGCATTTTGCGTAAAATATTTAAATGCTATGTTTGGAATTTGATCGGGACCTGCAGCTTTTCTGTTCTGCAATTTTTTAATAATGCCTCTGACCTCGGAGGGGAAGTGAGAGGGGGCGTGCATGTTGCGAAGTTGTCGAAATAGTCATCGACTAAACTTTCAACTTCTTCAATCTTGTCGTCACAGTAGGGTTCTTCATTTTCCTGAAATGTGACTTCAAGTGTATCTTTGAAAGCCTCCGCCTTTTCGAAATTTGAATAGGCCATTCCACCCGGATCATGAAGAGGTAGAAGGGGGATATGCCTTTTAGAAAATTTCCTATGTAAATTATACAAGGAATTGTCCTCAGGATTTAAAGTTAATAGAAAATCTTTCCAGGTCCTGTTTTTATGTTCTTGGATTTCTCTCCTGATCTGTCTAATGAGAGCATTAACTTCGCGTTTGTATGGCGGGTATCTGGTCTCATTCCAGTTTACGAAATCTATTTTTAGCTCGGATAAGCTCTCTGATGTTTTCAGGGAGGCGGAGGTGTGGAGTGGTAATTAATCTGGTGGAAGTGGAAGCCGAAATAGCATTCGAAATATTGCTGGTAAAATTTTGAACGGCTAGATCCAAATCATCTATCCGGGGATTTCCGGGAATGGTGTGATAAATTATTTCTTGAAATTTAATCCAGTTGGTAGTTTTTAAAGTTCTAAGGATTGGTGGAAGTACATTATTAGTGACGAAATCAAAAATAACTGGATTGTGATCACTGCTAAGTGTATTTATAGTAAAAATTTCAGTGTGAGATAAATTAACTGCAAAGCCTATGTCAAGGGTAGCGTTGGAGTGTCGACTGTTGAAGTGTGTAGGAATATCGGGGGCAAGAATATCCAGTGCCGACCCAACGGCCCAATTGCACAGAATATTACCATTTGTGTTTGTCCTGCCTGGGTTCCAGCTGGGATGTCGAGCATTAAAATCGCCGAAGAGAAAGGCTTTGTTGCTATGGATGAGAATTGCGTCGAGTTCCGTAGTATTAATGGAGCCGTGTGGAGGTCTATAAATACACGCCACAGTAATCTTACTGTTGTTTCCTAACTGAAGTATGACTGATGAATTTTCAAAGGTGTTTGAAACATTTAGGATGGCGTGGGGGTGTCTAATAGAATTCTTGACGAAGAGGGCCGTTCCGCCCCCTCTATGTGTTGTGCGGTCACTTCTGTGACAAGTGTAATTTGGAATGCTAACTCTGTCCGCAGGACGAAGATGAGTTTCTTGTATCCCGATTACGTCGGGGTTATAATCAATAATGCAATCTTTTAATTCCTCTAAATTAGTTTTTAATCCATTAGCATTCCAGCTAAAAAACCTGAGAGAGTGATCCCTATTACTACAGTTGAATTCTAATTTTAAAGTTTAGTTTGTAATAAGGACAGCATTTGTCCCCACTGCGACATCATCTGGGCCATCTGGGTCATGACTTCTTTGGCATCCAGAGAGTTGTTGTTCGTGCCTCTTTTAACTACTTCCGCAAAGGAAGGTGTTGTTGGCTGTTTTTTATTATCCTTGCGCGCAGCCGCTCGCTCTTGCCAGACGTTCTTCGTCGATTTTGACTTGTTTGTTTTTGTGTTGATGGGATTCCTGGGGCATCCCGAGAAGTTTGCAGGGTGCGGGCCGCTGCAGTTGGCACACTTAGCCGGGGCCTTGGCTGACTTGGTGCAATCAGAGGTGAGATGGCCTCCCTGAGCATTTCAGACACTTCGGTGCTCTGGCGCAGAACCGAGAGTGATGAAAAAATTCCTAGCAGCGATAACACTGCGGGGGCATGGTGGATTTATTAAGAGGCTCGACGGCAACTCTAAAAAATCCAATTGTTTTAATGTTGAATATTCCCCTGCTTTCAGGGGTTTGGGGAGGGTTACCAGAAACAGTGGCATATTTGTGTTAATTTTCCTGTTTCTCAACAGGGAAATATGATTGGGTTGGAAACCAAATGAATGTAACTCTGACATGAGTTCTTCCTGGTTAAAATCTGTGGGTAACCCTCTCAAGACTACCTTCAGCTGCTTGTTGTGGGCCATCTCAAATGTGTGAGACCGCAATTTCTTGTCCGAGATAAATTTCTGTATTAACCTGTGCTCTTCAGCAGAAGCCGGGAAAACTCGGAGTTTCCCGTTCTCAAAACGCCCCTCGAGTGGTGTGTCGCAGAGAACTTCCCTAACTGGTCAAGGAGCTCGGTGGCATTACTCTGTGACTCAATCACTATGGCCCCGTTTACATGGACGAAAAATGCCGGCAAAATCCCGGGTCGAAATGCAGGGGCATTTTTCATACCCTCTTTCGACTAGGAACTTTCGGGGTAAAAAGGAGAGTGTTTTCTAATTCTCCCATGATGCATTGCGCCAGAGATTCGTTTATTCAAGATGGCTGCTGTTTTGGATTGCTCGCGTTAGACAACAGAATAAATAATAACCCTCATAAACATCTGGGGAGACCAAAACGAATTGGATACAACTGTCCGGGATTCGGAAGTTTACACAAGTGCCCATTTTCAATAAAAATTATATTCCATTCAGGTACAGGGAGAGAGAGAAGGATGTACATAAATTTATATTTAGTATGTTCTGAATGTATGTTTCCAATATTTTAATAAGATGATACATATATTTTAATACAGTTTTTGAGATTGATTTAAAAATATTACAATATAATTCTTTTGAATGTACACAAAAAATTGCATTTTTTTTGTTATTTTTCTTGATTTATCTAATTGAGTATTTCCATATAAGAAGTAAAAAATTAGTAATATCTTGTAACTAAATAACTCCATAAAGGTGTATTGAATTTTTTTTTACTGTGAAAGTTGATATAACCAATAGAATGTGTGTGATCAGTTTTTTATATTAACATCCCCTTAAATTCATGTGGATAAGAACTTAAAAAGAAAATTTCTTTTTTTAAAATCTTCAGTTATGATCCACTTTCACTTAACCATTTAATTTTTGTTATTAAAGCAAACCATGATTTACTCTACCAAAAGAGATTTCTTTATACACATATACATACAAAATTATTTTTTAAAAGTAGGCTAAGTACTACTTTTTTTCTCCTCGAAGGATTAAATAATCCCACAATTATAAAACATACTATGAACAAGTTCTTATGAAAACATTGCACATCGAAGAAAATACACTTTTTTTTACAAACAAAAATAGTAATTTAGCTTTTTAATTAAAGTTGGTTAATATGAAAGTTTTTGTTTAACAACTAGGAATTCTGAGATGGGAAATAAAATTGCTTTTAACATCATTGAAATGTTTTGGGTATCTGAAATAATCTTATAAAAAAACTAACATTTGATATGCTTTATACAGACTTCCTTTGTAATTATTACCCTTCAGAAGGTTTGAATTTTTTAAAAAATGTCTGTCTCCAACATTCTGAAATAAATTAATTGGATGTTTTTGAATAAATTAAGAAACATGTTTAAAGAAATAGGCTTTTTTTAATAAAATTATAAAGTAGAACAAATTAAATTGTTTTCGTGAAAATTTCTCGTATACAGTTTTATTTAATAATCATACTCATTTTAATATACATCATTTATCGACACTTAATTTTAACATTACATGAATGCACTATAAGTAAATAAAGCATTCCATGATCTCTCTCTGCTATATAAATCAGACTCTCTGAAAGAGTAACATTAAACTATAAGGACAAATCGAGGATCTATCTGCCAATATTCAACATGCATAATATCTTTTACAATTATTATATATCTCAATTTTTATCTTATTGATGATAACATCTAATAAAATTCTCTGAAAATCTTATGAATGGCTTTTTTGCAATTTATTTACAACAAAAAGTATTAATTTTTAAAAATATTTAGAAAAGAGTATTAAATGTCATTAACCCAAACAAATAAAATGAAACAAAAAAAAATTAAAGAACATTATTTCCTAAATCAAAGATTTCATAGTTCAAAAAGGTCAAATAATGTTGAATTTCTAAAATGTTCACTTTAGGTTTATGGCATAAAAACTTAAATTTTTAAACACCTAGTGATTAGGCAATTAATAGTAAACAAAAAATTATAAAAACATTTTTTTTCTTCAAAGTTTCTGCAAATTTTATTTACTCTAATTTCAATACTATCAAAACTATTTTAATCAAATTAATGCTTTTTTTTTTTTTTTCATTTTTTGGATACAATAAATTTACAAAAGTAAGATTTGAAATGGTCTTCCCTTGTTTTCAAAGAAATTAATGGCAAAAACTAGTCTTTTAGTCAGCCAACTGTGTGAAATATACCAGAAACTAGAAAGCAAAAACCTATAACATTTGTATATAGGTAAGCTACACATAGTATTTTTGAGAAATTGTATATGGTATGGGTCTAGATTAAATGAAATATTACAAGAGAATTTTGAAATTTCAGATCTTACAAACTGGCAGAATTATAAAATCCACTTCTATACAGTCAACTTTCAGAATTTACATAGAACAAATTAGAATACTGAAATCATGCAACTTATAGAAAGAAGTTGAATAAAAGAAACAAATACATGACATGTTATTTCGTTATCACTGATATGCAACTGAAGTATCATTTTATATATTACATTAATACTTTAAAAAATGGAAGATGAAACGACATCAGAAAAAAAAAAATTCTGAATTCTCAATCTGAAATTTAATGTTTGAAAATTAATAACAATCATTATTAATTCGATAAGTTACCAAAGTTTATCATTAATAAATTAATCACAATGTGTACTAATTGTAAGCAAGATTCTTTTACCAGGGCATTCCTAAATTTGATGAAACTTCTCAGTTTCCCAAATTACACATGAGCAAAATATTAAATTACTTCAAAGTTTCTCTAAGAAATGCTAAATCAGTACTAGTACCATTCCACAAATTTTGGAACATGCATTAAACAGCTGACTAATTTCGTCAAGCAAAAAGACATAACAAATTAAAAAAAAAAAACAATTACATCACTATTATTGTTACTGTGTGCAAACGTGATCAGGGACAGTTTCTACTATTGGCTGTATATCGCAGCATTTGGCGGTTTTTTTATTTTAAGAAATTTGTCGATATATATATACAATACAAACACCGCAAATTTGTCCCGTAAGCATATGTTACACAAAAATATCAGTGATTTTGGATGATGAAACACTTATTTTTGAAAACATTTCTTTGAAATTACCTTTTTTTACTGAATTCTTCATGAATATAGATTATTGTAAACAACAATGTCAAGTTATTCATTTAAGGTAAATAGAGAGTTGAAAAAGGTTGTATTAAAATTCTGAATATTTCCATTGCTTTCAGAAAGTAAACATCCTACAGAAAATGTCTATATGTAAAGTCGTATTTGGTTTCATGATCCTAATTTCCCATAAATATCATAGAACTGATTTAAGTACACTTGTTGGGTCAATATTTGTAACTAACTCAATGCGACAAATTTATTTAGGTCTTAAATTTATTAGCAGGATAATATCAATATATATTAGCATTTAGACTTTAATACTTATGTAAAAAAATCCAGAGTATTCTTATGCTTAATACATTTCAGCTGGGGTTGCAGATTTTTTTAACACACAATGTTGATATTTCAATAACAAGTGTAAAGTCTTTATATGAAATTTATCAAAATTATTGAGAATTTTACATTTTAATTGTGCAAGTACCAATAAATGCATATTTGTTATCCATAGTAAAAAAAAGGTACATCTGTGTGAGAAAAATTTGTATCAGTCAAATTCTGGAAAACAAATATGTTAAGAAATCCTCACATAATAAATAGATACCACACAAATATTTAATAATAATTTTTTAACTAAAAGAATTATGGATTTAACAATGACTTTTATTTTGATCATGTACAAGAGAACAGGAATTTAATATTCAATGTATGCACACAATTTTATATTCGATAATACACACATTTTATTGCCTTAATTTTTTACCACACTCAGAATGTAATTCTCGATAAATTATATCTTTTACTAAAATAGTACTGCGAATACAGACTTTCAAAATGTTACATGATTTTTTTATATATAATTTTACAAATGGTAATTTTCATTTCTAATGTTTGAAAGTGGAATAAATTATATATATATATACTTGTTTTAATATGACAGGTATGATAACATATCAGATTTTTGTGTTCTTACTTTAGATAATTAAATACAGAAATATCTCTTTTAACTACTCTAAAGATGTGTAAAACAAATAAAAAAAAATTTAAGCTAACCTAATATATTTTATCTTTTTATGTATGTTCTCTATATAATTTAATTTAAAATAAATTGGTGGCGACGGTTTCTAAATGGTTGGTATTGAAAACAAATGTCGTTCTTATCCATTTTTACTAAACACTCGAATTTTTACCGGGATATTAAAGAGATTTTTTTCCGACAGTCGACTTCTTTTACTATAATTGAGCAACCACGTATAGTCAAATACGAAATTTTATTGGGTATAGTTTAAATGTGCAAGAGCATAGAAATGTTTGGCGGTAAAAAAACGAAAACATAATCACATGTCCTCTTCATGATAATCGCGCTAAAAATTCTAGTTGTTTCCATGGTTACATTTTATAATCACGTGAATCTATCAACCAATCACCAGATTCTTATGAAAACGCACCCGATTCTCATGTAAACGGGTCGAAAAAAAATACCGGTATAATCCCGGCTTTCATCCGCATTTCGGAATTGCCGGTATTATGCCGGGTTCCATGTAAACGGGGCCTATAGGAGCAATGCGTCTTCCGTTTCGGCCTACAATAGTAAAGCCGTCATCTTTCTCGCTGGTTCCGGGAGCGCTAGCGCTCTCAACGGCTTTCGCCGCCGGGCTACCTGGCGCAATTACCGGCTTGACTGGTTTTTTAGAAACCTCATCCGAGCTCTCTTCGGCTGAAGTTTCCCCTTCCTCCATAGAAGACTCAGCGCCTTCGATATGACGAGGGGAGGTGGATGTGGGTGGGAGCTTTCGCTCCGACTTCGCCTGCTTCTTCGACGGCGTCTGCTTGCTAGGCGATGCGGGCTGGTGCTTGGCTGATTTCCGCTTCGGCGGCGAAGTGGGTGAAGCCGCAGTGGGGACGCGATTAAGTCGCTCGATGTCCCTAATGTAATCTTTAAACTCCTTGTTTTGGAGTCTAATAGATTTTCTAGAACATTTCAGTGCTGTCCACTGAATAGAATTTACAAGCCTAAGTCTCTCAGGCGTGTTTGGCAAATCGGGGTCGTCAAGGGTGACCAAAATCTCTTCTAGCACGTCACATAAATCCTCTGATTCTATGCACGTGGTACATTTATCTAAGTGTTCATTAGCTGCAATAGCGTCAAAAGACATAGGTTCCAAGGTAAATAAATCACCTACCTTGATAGATGAAGCCACATCTGTCCTGGGAGCGGACATATCCATATAGTAATCCAAATCTGAAATAAAAAACACAATCCGGGTCGAAAACTGCAGTGAGGCGCGAGGCCTAACACATGCCGCGTGTCGAATCGAACTTCTTCAAAAGCGGAAAAATTTAAAAATTAATCCGAAGAAATAACCTCAATCGGTTATATTTTATGGAACAAGGCCAAAAAGTGACACTGTTGAAACGAAATCGCGGATGCAAAAAGATCCAAAATCTGGGCAAAACGCTTGAAAACGGAGTCGCAGTCGAGGGCAGAAAAACTGCGTCTGAACTCTACCAA
>BMAU01001770.1:0-39153 GCA_019973935.1 Trichonephila clavipes
CTCATTATTTAATAGATTTATATCAGTTCAAGCCAAAACAAGATTATGTGAGTTTATGTTGTATCTATTTTATTTTAATCATCATGACGAAAATAGGGAAATATGTACTTTTTTTATTAAAATTGAATCATTTTCTTTAAAAATCACAATTGTTTTTTTTAAATATAGCGGACAATTTTTACTGTATATTCAGATAATATCTATGACAGTAAATTGCAAATTTTAGAGTATTTGATTGCATTAAAAATTTTATATGAATTTTTAAGGGATAAACAATGAAATTTGCCCGGTCCTATACGTGCGTATACTCTCGAAAAGTGCGGGCCAGGGAAAATGTTTCTTTCTCCGTTCACAGGTCTTGAAGGGGTTAAACGATTTATTCTGATATAGCTATGTACAGTGTCCTAAGATATAATAGTTATTACGTTATTTGACACAAAGTTTGTGAACTATAGCTCAAATCTCATTATTTATAATAATAATTTTAATTAAAAATAATGCTTATTTTTTATCACTTAACTACATCAAACAATTTCAAAATCCTTATACATGTACATAAAAATTAACTCTGTCGAAATATTGTAAATGTATAGTTTGCACCTTGAGGGAAGTACCTTGTGGGAGTAAAATATTATGACTGCCAAGTAGCATCGTTTATTTTAAACTTTAATTACCATTTCAATACTTTTCATTAAAAAAAAAACAATACACACATGTTGTGTCTATAATGTATATTCTAGACTAATGATTACTTTTCTTTTTTAGTATATTTTGTATATAAAAATAAACTTATATTTCTCATAGCATGGATTAAACTTTTGCTTATGCACAAAGGTAACACCAAACGAATTCCAGTCAGTCCCAATCAACCCGAACCACAGAGAATCTGACTAAACAAGAATCAGAATCATATTTTCTCGCTTAAACAAGCCTAGAACGAGTTCCTGTCTTCACATCAATTGTAAACGGTTCTATCAGTCATGAATCTCGTGCAGGCGTGATTCAGTAGATGTGATTTTTTTTCAATCATACATCAACAGTCGAGCGCGATTAATGCTGCAATTTCTTAAAAAGAAAAAGCGAATTCATATAAATAGTAGGTGGATCTTTTTATATAGTGTTAACATGATTTTGTTTTTATTCCAATGGATGACCTTGTATCTTTAGTATCTATATCATTTGTTTTCATTACATAATCTAACTCTATAACTCTTGTCACCGATGGTGCATATTGCATTTTATAACTGTGCTTTAAGTTTACATGTAAAAACTTAATTCATTTTAGAAATTTGAAAACTGTATTCTTCTTTATTTAATAATGTTTTAATACAAAATGGGAGGGAGGGTTGTAATATTCTGAAGAATGTTTGAAACAGCCTCAGAAATCAGTTTTATAAGAACTTATTTAGTTTTGGAAAGAAAAAGAAACAAATACTTATATGAAAGCTCAAATAAAATAAAAACCAAATAATGCCATTAATTTATTTAAAATTTCATTTTATTACTACATCGATCCCAAATTTTGTTATATGATAGATAAAACAAACAAAAATTAATTAACAACTATGCAAGGGTAAAATAATTGATTAATGTATAAAAAAACCAAGTAAAATATTTTTTCAGGTTAATAATTAAGAAAATAATTGTTATATGCCACAGTTCATTTGAAATGCATTTTCAATAAATTAGATATGTTATTTGTGAAAGGAATTGCATTTTAATGTAATTACAATACATATTTATAATTTGTAACTCTTTTAGACTATAATTAAACTTGATACTAACAAGGCAAATAAAAAAATATTCTTACGCATTTTACTCACTTACTTGAATTAAAAGCAACGTAAGTAAAATTTTTAAGTTGAATTACCTTTACATTTATGCACCTGTTAACGTAAGTAAATTCCATTTTAATGTACAAATAAATCTGTATCAGCAATAAACAATCAACAACTATTTTTTTTTATTTTCGAGACATGTCCCTACCTTTACTTACACTTTGCATGAAACCCACTGCATATATAGCTATAAAATTTTACAGAGTTTTTGCAAGTATAACAATCTATAAAATGAATTAAATGAAATTTTAAAAAAATAAGCTTATGAAAATTTAAATTTTTTTAAAAATTTAGTGATTCAAATATAAACTTAAATTTTACACAGAAATTGTGCTACTTCTAAAATTTGTGAATGTTTATTTCAAAACGAATTCATTCACTTTTTCTGAAAATTTGTGGATCTTATGATACATAAAATATCAGCAATATAGTTAAAGTAGATTTTTTTTGAGAAAAGTGTAGCGGAATGAACAAAAAATGCATTTTGAGAAAATCGCAAATAAATATATTTTCATCTATGATTTGTAAAATAATACTTTTTAATGTAATATAAAGTCCTACCACATAATTAATTGGATTATTTTGCATCATTTCTGAGTTTTTAAATTGCAAGTTTAATATTCTAGATTATTTAGAAGTATTTTTAATTACTCTTTCTTTGCTTCATCAACACGTGTTGTCAACGATTCATAACTTCTTCCGTTTAAAATACCAAAAATTTATGTCTATAAGTTTTAGTATTTTTACTTCACTTTGAACATCATCATTACAGGATATTACAGAATCCCTTATGCATATTTTTATTGTTATAAAAATACACAAAGAGAATGTATTTGATTAATTTAAAAAGTTAAATTGATGTCTTATTTAAAGGGAGCTCTGTTTTTAAAAATTATAGCAAAATAATCTCTATTTTTACTCAAACATATGAATATTTATTTTAAAGTAAAACCAATAGTTATAAACATATAGAGTTATTTATGAGTATTCAAATGTTAACAATAAGCAGTTAGGAAAAACGAAATGTTTGTTTTACAAGCTGTAGATTTAATTTAGAATAAACCTGAAAATCCACTTTGTATTAAATACATTTGATTTATAATTTAAGAACTACACTGAGTATTTATTAACATAAAACTAAACATAATTAACATTTCAAAAACCGAAAAAAATTTTTAATTTTGTAACTAACGATTTAAATTTTCCGTAATTTTTGCAGAAAAAATGTAGAATTTTCAATAAACTTGAACATATAATACAGAAAAATTACATTATTTGTACAGAAAAATTAGTTTTTTACAATACATATTATACACAAAACGGATTTTGAAGAAAGTGTACCTGAATCATACTTACATCACAATTTCTTAAAATTTTAAAATTCAATTTTTTTAGCGTTCTATTTATCGAATTTTCATAAATAATTCATCAATGGATGCAGAAAAGTGCCCTCTATTTTTTTAAAACTAAAATAAAAAAATGCAAAGTTTAAAGTTCACGTCCCAGTTTCACGTCCCAGTAAACGTTTATTGTTAAAACGTTAGTAAATTGTATAAACGACGTTTATACAATTATCAACCTCAAATTTTATGGAAAGCAAATCCCTTCTCTATGAAAAACACCTAAATATTTGGGCTACATTTTGGATCCTGAGATACTTAGCAACAAGCATATAGACTATGTGATAAACAAAGGCAGGAAGAGACTTGACTTACTGAAATACATCGCTGGAAGGGACTGGGGTGCTGATGCTGGTACTCTCAGACTGACATACACCTCTTTGATCAGACCTGTCTTAGAGTATGGCTCTCAAATTTATTTCAGTGCATCACGTACTAATTTGGCGAAACTGGACCGAGTACAATCAAGCGCTGCTAGAATTATCACTGGCATGCGACATAGCTGTCCCACAGATCTAGTTCTTTTCGAAGCTGATATCATGCCCTTGGATCTGAGAAGAAAATTACTGCTTTCAAAGTACTTTTGTAAACTTTACAGTTACGGAGATTATAACCGCACATCTGCATATCTCATAACCTGGACAAACAGACACAGACTAAAAAAAGAGACAGTCCTTTCTCTCGAATGCAAGCGATGGACCTATTAGATCAGGACATTGAAGAACATTTTTTGAAGAACGTATTTAACCCTCAGGAGGGATTGCCTAGAGTCCATTTTAAACCAGAAATGGGAGCTCATACTTCCAAAAATCAAGATCCACCTGAATATTTACGTCAATTAGCATTGGAGATTATTAACAAAATTCCAGCTACTGCAATGCAAATTTATACCGACGGTAGCAAAGACGAACAAAACTCATGTGGCAGTGGCATCTTTATAAAGGCTCCTAATTGTTCTCATAATATCAAAATTAGGAATTCGGACTTTGTTCTGTTTTTAGATCCGAGTTAATTGCCATTGATGAAGCTCTCCGAATCATCAAGACGATGACATCTCCTGATGAAATATGGATATTATGTGATAGCCGAAGTGCTATCCAACACCTTAGCGACTGGACAAATGTTGGAGACAAAACATCGGTCTCAATTCTTAAAAATCTTAAAGAACTTTCCCAGCAACATGAGATTTACCTCCAATGGATTCCATCTCACATTGGTCTCTTTGGCAATGACACAGCTGACCTTTTAGCCAAGGAAGGTGTCACTGAAAATTTAATGTCGAGAAGAACTTTGACTTTCTCGGAAATTTTTCTAAAACGAAATCTTTGATTCAAGAACTATGGAAGACTCCTCCGACTCACCCCTGGTATAATAGGCAGGCACCAGGTGGTGCTCTTTCCATCAAGGCGGATAGAGTCGTCCAAACAACTATTAGTAGGCTTGCAAGTGGACACATTAGAGGCCTTTCCTTTAACTTAGGCCAGAAAATTTACGAGAATTGTACTAAATGCAATTTGGTACAGGCAACTCAGATCATCTTTTGTTTTGTGCAGGACTTGAAAGGGAGGACATCTATTCCAGTCCTCTTTTGGTGTACGATTTCCTGAGGACTCTTGGGCTCATGGACCTGGTCTAGCCTGCGGCTAGACAGGAGGAATTAGTCAACCACAACATTTTGATTTCAAATCAAAACATAAATATAAATAATATTAAGGAATTAAGTTAATACAAATTTAAATATTGTACGATAAACCAAAATTTAATAAAAAATATTTTACTTGAACATCATAGGTAATGTTTGAATTTTTCATTATCAAGGCTAGTTTATTCCAAAATAATGATCTGGTACGTTTATGGATTATGTTTAGAGAATCCTATTTATAGTTTAATAGCATATTACGTTATCTAGTAATAATAATAATAATAATAATAATAATAATAATAATAATAATAATAATAATAATAATAAAATGTATATATATATGTATATAACTTTGGTACAGATAATAACATCTTTTTAATGATATTAAAAATCAGATTAAAAAATTAAAAAATAATTTCATTATAGTTTATGTTGATAAAGTGCCAGGTAATTTTGCCTTCATTTGTAAATATTATTATAGTTCAATGATCAACAGATATTTTGATAATAATACAGCTTTTATTAAGCCATCATTTTATGATAGAGAAATAAATAATCGAATTTTGTCTTTGCATCAACAATTAAGAGTTCAAATTAATAATAGTTTTAAATTTCACATATATTTCTTACTCCAAAATTTCATAAAAGCCCAGCCAAATTTAGGACAGTTACCAATGGATTTAATACATATATCAGCAAAACAGGCAAAATTCTCCATGAAATATTACATGATTCTATAATAAAAATCTTAAAACCACAACCATACTTAAAAATAGTAAATCACTCATTGAACAAATGAAAGATAAATCTATTTATTCAGTCTATAGTTTGGATTTGAAGATCTTTTTAACTATGTTAATATTAAAGATATCATTAATATACTTGTAAATTTGCAGTAAGATAATTTATTTAATAATGATAATTTTGATAGACTTTGTTCACTACTTAGGTTTGCACTTAAAGAGGACTATATATTTCATAAGGGTAAATATTATCTGCAAAATAAGGTTTTCCACAAGGTGGTCCTTTGAGCAGTTGCCTTGCCAATTTATACTTATATTATATTGAAAGTAGCTACATTAATAATTCTAAATATTGTATTTATCGTTATATATATGACATACTCATTTTTGCCAAGCAAGTAAATTTTATACCTAATACTAATTTTCATCCGCAATAGCTTAATTTAATACAGACAAATAGTAACAATAATGAAGCAAATTTTCTTGGCACACATATCAAATTAATAGATAAAGAAATATTTTCTAATATTTATGATAAAAGAGATGATTTTAATTTCAATATTATAAAAGTTCCGCATTGGGATAGTAATGTACATATTTCTATATTCAGAAATATCGTTATTAAGTATATACAACGCAATGCATCCCTGGTGTCGAAAAAACCAGAAATTATAAATAACTATAAAATTTTACTAAATATTGCTTAAATCAGAAATACCCAATTAATTTTAATAATAGTTATATGAATAAAGCTATTCAAAATTGAAATGATTAAAAATTCTTAGATTAATAATAGTTTAATACTATAAATTTACATATTTCATAGTTATAGTCACCTCCACATTCTAATATTATATATATATATAGTTAAAATTATTACTATTATATAATTCATATATAATCTAGTGTCACTATAGTTAGGGTAATTTTTAACTCTGTTATTAATTTTTTTATTATTTTTATACTTTTGTTAAGTGCTACATTTTAGGCATTCACATACTTTGAATCTGCATTAGAGTCCAGAATCTGGTAATAATTTATTAATTGCACTCAGATTTAGCATAGGCTTTGCACTTTCCAGAGCAATTTTTAGGTAAGTTATCTCTATCTTGTAATAGATTTAGATACCCCTATCCATTAGTTTCAAAGGGTTTTTCTCAGTATTATTTACATAAGGAGGGAAGGTTGGCTGGCCAAAAAACATGTTTAACCCCACTTTTATATAAGTTATTTTATATATTAGCTGTCATAAGTCAGCAATATTTATAATACTGTAGCATCCATTTCATAATTTTTAATCCAGTGTCCATCATTGTATGGTATATCATTGTATGGTATGTCTATGAATTTTTTTCCGAATCTGATTGATGAATGATTTTCCCTTGTTTATAGAAAATTAGACTATATATATATATATATATATATATATATATATATATATATATATATATATTTATATATATATATATATATATATATATATATATATTTAAATAAATAAAATAAATCCCAATTATCAATTGAAAAATTGAAATATATGAATCTTATAATACTAAATCCCATTTCAAAATATGAATGGCGAATATAAAATATAAAATTCCATCGTTTTCAAACAAAATTAAAAATTATAAAATAAAATAAAAATTTATAAAGTATCCAAGTGCAATATCGGACTTAGGACCGATAAGTGGGGTTAAAATAGTTTTATGGCGCCTGCCTTCCCCCCCTATTGCAACTTGGTAAGTTAATTGGAAAATATCCAAATTTCA
Source organism: Trichonephila clavipes (assembly GCA_019973935.1). Taxonomy (NCBI): domain Eukaryota; kingdom Metazoa; phylum Arthropoda; class Arachnida; order Araneae; family Nephilidae; genus Trichonephila; species Trichonephila clavipes. The sequence goes on from BMAU01001770.1 coordinate 7,393, forward strand.
AATTTTTTTTTAAACAATTAAAGATTAAAAAGTTAAAATTAAACCATTATACTTGAAAAATTAAACTGTTCGCCATCGCATTCTGAAAGATATTACAACGCTAAAATATTAAAATTTAAAAACAATTTAGTGCATAATATAAGTGAACCATCAAACGCTCAAGATGATGCACCCATCTTTAAAGTAGTTGTATAGGTAGAAAAAATAGTTGTATATGTATAAAAAATATTTGAGATCCGAAAGTTCAAATTAAAAAATATTTGAAATCCGAAAGTTCAAATTAAAAAATTATTTGAGATCCGAAAGTTCAAATTAAAAAATATTTAAAATCAAAAAGTTCAAACTAAAAAATCTGAAAGTTCAAACTAAAAAATCCAAAAGTTCAAACTAAGAAATTCGAAAGGACAAACTAAGAAATTAGAAAGTTCAAACTAAGAAATTAGAAATTCAAGCTAAGAAATTCGAAAGTTCAAACTAAAAATCCGAAAGTTCAAACTAAAAATCCGAAAGTTCAAACTAAAAAATCCGAAAGTTCAAATTAAAATTTCTAAAAACCGAATGTTCAAATTAAAATTTTCTAAAAACTGAATGTACAAATTAAAATTTCTAAACACCAAATGTTCAAATTAAAAACACAGTATATTCACAAATGAATTTGCGTAAATCATTAATAACTCACCAGAGAGTAACAATAATAATACCTAACAATAATACAATCCATGTTCTATAGCACGACTTTTCATATTTAATATATCAATTACAACATCCATATTTTGCTCATAACATCTACCAATGCCATGTCAATCCAAACGATTCATGATCTAACACCAAGGTTTGACCACTTGGCATTAGAAGCAAACATATATATATATATATATATATATATATATATATATATATATATATATATATATATATATATATATATATATATATATATATATATATATATATATATATATATATATATATATATATATATATATATATATATATATATATATATGTTTGTTTCTAATGCCAAGTGTATATATATATATTTATATACATATATATGTATATATATATATATACATATAAATATATATATACATATACATATATACACACACATATAAATAAATATATATATATACATATATATACACACATATATAAATAAATAAATAAATATATATATATATATATATATTTGTTGGAAACTTATTAAGTTAGGAACTATTCATAAAAGCACAGAAACTCCACTTTTCTTGAGAAGACATTTTTAGGAGAATTCATTAACTTCGGCATCCCCTTAATGCTTTTGGAATATATTAAGTTCCGAGAAGAAAGCACTAGAAAGTGTTGTTATTCAAATGAGATAACTTTGACTTATATATGAAAATATATTGCAGTTTATCAATATGCAATGGATTTCTTGTAAGTTTCAGCTGTGACGCATTTAGAAATATTTTTCTTTCTTTTTTCTCTATTTTCGGTGAATGTATTAAATAGGGAAGGATATCGTAAGGTTAATTATTTCTATTTAAATCAAATTTCAATAAATTTCTTAAAATTATATGTTGATTTTTCTGAGTAAATGTTAAATCTATTGTTTTATAAAGTTTACTTTTAAAATATATATTTAAATGAATTAAAGTGTGAGATTCGGTATAGTTCATTCTGCAACTAATGACAAATATTGCAGAATACATCATGGCAGTTGTATTAGGTACGCACACATACACACATATATGTATATATTGTGTTACTAACTTTAAATATCACTAATTTTTATATATATATATATATATATATATATATATATATATATATATATATATATATATATATATATATAAATTAAAATATTTCTTGAAACATTTTATACTTCAATTGTTACGTCAAAAATTAACTTTATTTAATTTAATTAATTAAGCCAAATAATTAATTTAATTTGAATTAAGTGTTTCAACATTTAATTGAATTAAAATTAACCAATTTTTGGAAAAAAAAATTAATACTGTTTTAGTATTTGGTGAAAATATTATTTAAAAAGCAAATTCACAGGATTTTGTTGTGCTATGTATGATTAATTTAAAAAAGCCAGATAATAAAGGATGACCTTAATGTGAAGACACGAAATATTATGTATAAGGAAAGTATGAATGTGAGTAAACTATCTAGCTTAAAGGAACGTTGCGAATCTACCATTCTCATTGTTTTAAGAACACAACTGAAAATATTCAATTAAAAATGATCTGGAAGATAGAAGAGTACTTTAAGTAATATATGATCGATTTTTTTCTATTATTAACTAACTCGTTAAAGTTGGATTTTTTTAAAAATTAAAACGTAACCCGTCGCATTTGTGAACAATTCGTCATATATACTAATAAACATGTATTAATTTGTAGAAAATGCCAACATTATTGAGATACTATTGTTTGGAATCACTGAATTTATCATACTTAAAATACCATGCAATAGAACAAGGAATGATTTTAAAAAAATAAATTATTTTTTCTAATTAATATAAATTTAATCCCCATAATCTTAATGGAAGCAAACAGTATTCAAACGATTTTAAGTGAGATCCGAAAAGTTCTTTAAATGGATAGAAGGATCAATAATGGTTTGAGAAGTCTTTCCGCAATATAGGTTGTAAGACAAAGTGAATTTCGTGAAGAATGGATTCTGCACAATATCAAGACATGCAACATGATCATCTGGTGTACATCAACCGCTCAAAAGAAGACAGCGATTGCTCAAAAAGTTTTGAAAAAAATTGTTGAAATTTTTTTTGTGTATGTTTTGTATAACAGTGGATGAGTTTTGATCTTCAGATTTATCAATCACTGTTTGATTTCAAAATTTACAATTCTTTATGTGAATATAATCACTGTTTATTTAAGCAATTTCATATAGTCACTAAGATAAAGTGCTCTAGCTTTTGTAAAAATTAAAATATCTCTTATCCTGAAGTTATTTCAAACATGAATAACAAAGAAACTCATCAAAATAGAAAAATTGAGAATTTGTTCATAAAATTTTTGTACAGAGCGGGCCCCGTTTATGTAAATTTTTGTACATTTTCACCGGTTTTTTCCCATTTTAATAGTTATAAATTTTTATTCTGTTTTCAATTTTAGAATTTTTTTCCTTAAAATATACTAAATAAATCTAAAAAATCACAAAACATTGCCCATATCTCTATTTTTTCAAAAAAAAAAAAAAGTTGTCGCAAGTAGTCGGAAGCCTTAAGGTATCCGACTACCCTAAAATCATGATTTTTTTCAAAAATTGGCAAAATTTTTTTTATGATTTTATTTTATAGACCATTTTATTAACTTAATAACAATACCAAGTACTTTATTTTCCCTCCGCTAGAACAAAAACTACAAGCGTTTTAGTAAAAGCAAATGCCATAACTTTATACAAGATGTTAAACTTTAAAATGCGTTTTACGCGAAACGTGTTTTTCGAAAAACTCAAACGGGGACCGTGATTGCTCAAAAAGTTTTGAAAATAATTAGCTGAAATTTTTTGCTTATGTTCTGCATAACGGTAGAAGTGTTTTGATCTTCAGATTTATCAATAACTGTTTTATTTCAAAATTTGCAGCTCTTTATGTGAATATAGTCAATGTTTTTTTTTTTAAGCAATTTCGTATAATGACTTAGATAAAGTGCTCTAGTTTTTGTAAAAATTAAAATATTTCTTATCGTGAAGATCACTTCAAACAGGAATAACAAAGTAACACATCAAAATTGAAAAATTGAGAATTTGTTCATAAAATCTTTGTAGAGCGGGCCCCGTTTATGTAATTTTTCGTACATTTTTACTAGTTTTTTCCCATTTTAATAATAATAATTTTTTTCTTTTACCAATTTTAGGATTTTTTCCTTAAAATATACTATATAAATATAAAAATCACAAAAAGATCTCCATATTTCCTTTTTTTCAAAAAAAGTTGTCGCAAGTAGTCGGAAGCCTTAAGTGGCACTTCAGTGTTTAATGAGTCTAATTACTATACTTTAAAAGAGCATAGTTTGTTGAAATTACAATATTATTGAAAAACTCTTCTTACCACACACGTGACGAAAGAACATTTAAATCCTGTATACGACTTTTATACTTTTCTATATTTTATATACATACACATATATGTGTGTACGCGTCTGTGTGTGACAATATTTTAAAAGTTACAAAATACTTTTGTTATACTTTAAAAATAAATTTACATTCTATTTCAATTTTTGAAGAATAATTTAACTGTTATTACATTGCTAAAAAGTTATGTTTTAATGCATTGCATTAATTTCTTTCCACACATAAAATTTAAGATTTTACAAAAAAAAATATCTCCACGCCTTTATTTAAGTTTTTCCTTACCTTAAATATTTAAGAAAAGATATTTCAGTAATTTGACAAAATTCATTGGCATTTTTTTTATTGAGTTCTAACTGATTTGAGAAATTAAAGAAAAGGAAACAAATCGACTCTGCTTTCTGCTCAAAATGAACTGAAAGTAAAATCCTGTTAGTTTCGCAACGATTTAGTTCATTCTTAACTATTTAGCTATAAATGTGTTAAGCAACCAACGGAGTACAGAATAACATTTTACTTTAAATTCCTTTGTCGTTGAAGATAAATGGAAGAAAGCACTTAAAGCATGTCATTCAAAAATGTGAATAAATCAGACATAAAATGCTTTATTCACTTAATGTAGCCTTTATCACCACTTCAATCTTTAAATGTTTCAAATAAAATGTTAAGATGTTTTTTAACATTAGAAAAAAAAGATAATGTACTGTATATAATAAAATAAAATCAAACTGTGTTTCACTCTCCAATTATTTCGTTTTTCACCAATAAAGAGAACTAATTACCTAAAATTCGTATTCAGATTCGTAAATTCATTTCAGCTTTAAATCCTTTATCAAGCAAACTTAGAATTTTTAACATTATTCGATTTTTGTCAATTATTAGAGTGTACGTGTGTGACCTTGCTTTCATTTACAAATTTTTTTACATGCTCATAAGAAAGCGGTAACTTTTTTTACTGCCAAATTGTTTCTAACAAGAGCTCAATGAGTTTTCATTGATCATTTTTTTTCGATATTTAGATAATTTAAAATTATATATATATATATATATATATATATATACATTTTTTTTTGTCCTTTTAAATATTTATCATGAATTGGCCACAATTGAAGTGGTGCGCCTTGCCAAATGTTTGTATTTACATCGCTTCGCAAATGCAGTGAAGTGAAAGAATCAGCGTTGGGCGTGGCCACACTATGACATACGAGTGTAAAAGATGGTCATGGGCTTTTGGAATAAACAGAGATGGAAAATGTACAGTTAATTCTTGAGTATGAGTTTACTTATTTGAATAGAGCTATCGATTGTGGTCAAAACAAATGAAATAATATATATATATATATATATATATATATATATATATTATTTCATTTGTTTTGACCACAATCGATAGCTCTATTCAAATATATATATATATATATATATATATATATATATATATAGTATAATAAAATAAAAGTGAAGAAGTTTTAGAACCTACAGTGCTAAAGAAGTAAGAAATTGGAATTCAGCAGACACAACAAATGTAGATACAAACAAGTCATTTGACTAAACTGGAGACCTATTATGTGATTTCTAAAGCTGTCACTGAATTATATATATATATATATATATATATATATATATATATATATATATATATATATATATATATATATATATATATATATATATGTAACAGTAAAAAATTGAAAAGAAGACTAATAAATCCTAAAACATCTTAAGAACAAACCGAATTTATATATATATATATATAAAGATATAATATATGAAATATAGATATTTGTGTTTCTAAAAATATGACAAAAACAAAGACGTTTCTTCTACATAAAGAATGTTTCAGTGTCTGAATAAAGTATCGAATTTTTAATATATGCCCTATGTTCAATATATGTTCTTTAAATTCAAAAATAGTCTACAAAAACACATTGAATTTCTAATTAACATTAATAATTTAAAAAAGAAGCGTTTTACATACAAGTATTGAAATTGGGACATCGGACACGTTTAAGTAAAGAAAAATATTTATTTTATAGTAAAACGCATATTTATTAAATTATATATATACAAATCCATATATTTTAGCAGTATTTAGAAAGTATCAAGGAATTAATTGATTTTTCTTTTTAATATTAGAAAATAGTCCGGAGATTATTCTTTATTCTTCATCTCGGCATGCAAGTAATCTTTAATTATTCGAATGTTTATTTTTATCCTGAGTAAAGCGACCATATATAATGTTTAAGAACTCATGCATCTACCAGAATATTTTTAAGTTCACTTATCAGAAATTTATCTAGTTTTTTGTTTATATATTAAATTATATTCAATAATAATGTTTTTCAACTAATTTTTAATTGTTTTGGTCAATATTCTTTTTCATCGATTCTGTAAAACAAAATGTTTAAATATTTACAGTTCTATAATACAAAAAAAAAATAATGTAAATACTATTCACGAAACTTATAACGCTTAAAAAGTATGGAGAATTTTTGAAAAAGCACTTAGGAGATTTTTACATAAATAGTCGAATTTCATTCCATATGGTTTGAAAAGTTGCATTATATTGCACAGAATGTTTATGTTTTATTCATAAGTAAGATTATACATATAGCATGTTGTTATCGAGTATTAAAAATTGAAAGATCAGATTTAGAATTTAAAAACTAGAGTTTGCAGAATTTTGCCACAAATGTGTGGATTATTTATATTTTATAAAACTTCTAGAAAAAAACTGTTTGAAAGTTATTATTATAATGGAAATTATATTATATATCTACCACTTTTTGAAATATTGGAAAAAGTTATAATTCTATTTCGGTAATATAATTGTGGTGTGCTTTTATAAAATCACTTTCATACATAATCATTCTTTATATTATAAATAGATTATATTTTGAGAAAAAAAAACAGCTCATTTTTCTGAATGTTAAGATTATTTCATTTCAGTGGATTCCACAAAAGAATATTGCGTTCCATTAAATATTTCTTTTTTTTTTTTTTTTTATAAAACAATGTAATCCCAGGAGAAAATATTTAATAATTAATTGTAAAAAAAGGTTTTAGTTGACAAGTTAGTTAAGAATTAAATAATCATTTGAAGGTGTTGGGCCTACATTTTTAATCTGTTCCTGCTTTTGAATAGGTATTGCACATCCAAAGATTTACTTAGTAATTTATAAGCATTTTCTGTTTAATATATAAATAGTAATTATTTCTTCATTATAATTTAAGCGAAAATCAGTAACACAACTGAATAAGAAAGTTTTTTTTCATTAATTCTTTAAAATAAATGTTTCTTTTCTCATCCATTTCCAAAAAAAAATCAAATTAGAAAATGCTTTTAATTTACAACCCTCTGAAATTTAACTCACATATTGTGTATTAATAGAATTAAGTATTGGATGAAGACAACAAATTCTTATAAAAATAATGTAATGATTATTTCACATATTGCGTATAATGTAATTTGCCTAATGAAGAAAGATATACAATTCTTAGAAAATAAACAAAAATTTTAACATTGATTCAAGACTTTGCTTTGCTTTATGTGAAAATATTATATCTATAAAATAAATTCATACACATATATTCTTTTAAAAATGAAACTGTCTATATAATACAAATGGATTATATTTATTTAATTTCATAATAAGGTAAAAAGTTCTTTCTTTCGCCGGTTTAATGAAGTAATAAAAAATAAACTCTATACCGGGTTCCCAGTATCATTAGAACAAAATTTAAGGAGAGGTAGTGTTCCTTACAAGAATTAAGAGATCATGATCAGAAACGTTTTTGTTCAGTGTTAGGAAACGTTGGTCACAAAAGCATTTAAGGAAACTAGACCTACATTGGTGCAGTCCCTTGAGCTGTCATCACACGTAGAGGAGCATAGAACGCTTTCCAAACACCGAGCTGTCAGATATGCACCTGATTTACGGATTGACAGTAAGAAATACACGAGCGGCATAAAGATTGAATCGCTAAAGATACCCACAGAGAGAAGCACCCGATGGCTGGATGATTACTAATGTGTAACACAATTTACGTGAATATGGATAGTTTTGTAATAGGCCTAGTGAAGATGGACCACGAGTGATTTGAACTCTCAACATGGTACTCGGATTACTTCGAACGATATCCAACACATATTGTACCATGCAAGAAACAATATGTATCCCTACCTCCCTATGCGTATTATCTCGTAACGATAAATTTTTACACACATTGCGTGATGGATCTATCCACAATTGTTCAACTAATCCTCCTGGGAAGTCGTTGTACTATCAGTTCTCGTTATTAATAATTACCCTTTGGAAAATTAAAATAGTCACATTCAAGTTAACTTACTATATTTAGTCGAATTTTTCTAGCCTGAATAGAGAGTAGAAAATGAAATAAGCCAGAAACAGGTAAGAGTGTTATCACATGTATCATATTTGAATTATTGTGATTAAGAAATTTATTAGGAAATTTTAAGTGACGAAAGTTCACATAGATTAAATTGATATTAGATTAAATCGGATGACAGGTTAGATTCTTTATAAAGTAAGGATCAAATTCGATAGTCTCCTAATCGTTCGAGTATTACTGTCGTTGTTTCACTTTCGCGGTTAGCATCGAGACAATATTTTACTATTATTAGTTGAAATTGTGTTTTTTCGTTGTGTGCTAAATAAATAGATTAATTGGATCATGGCGAGTGTTTCTTCCCTACCTCTTAAATATCTAGGTGCCCAAGAGATCAGTGGCAACATCTCACAATTGTATAGCAAATTAATATTATCTGGCTATTGGGTTCTTATCTCCGTGAGTAACTTTTGCGATACAATCTGTCTGCTGCTAGTGCATTTCCTTCTTCCAATCCGTTAATCAGTTGCATATCTACCATCTCGTTGTTTGTAAAACATTCTATACTCCTCGTCGAGCGATGACAGTTCAAGCGACTAAGGGCTGTTTTCTTGATGATCTTTTGAACAACGTCTCCTAGAGCTGAATGATGATATTTACGACCATGGATTGCTATGCAAATTTGAATTCTTGTGAGGCATCTTACTTCCTATAAAGTTTCCATGAATGGTCTTGAAACACACATGATATTTATAGTAGGTATTTTCTTTCTAGTTTTTTGTAAGTTAAAAATATAAATTTGTTAATAAACTACTCTGCTTGTTAATCGCTGGCAAATTAACTAATCGTAAAAATATCTCAACTAAGATGCTCAGATACAGATACAATTAATTAGAAAAGATATTTTATTTTGAGTTGAACTAATAGGTAAATTTAATTATATGTTACTTAAAAGTGCCTTAATATAACTAACGAATGCGCAATTTTTATTCATTTTTGACACCTTAAACCAATAAATTAATTTTCAATATAGTTAAATTCTATTAGAAGAGAGTTTCTACTGTCTAATTTTTTGAGGTTATTTAAATGAGAAAAAAATTCATAATTATTTTCCATTCTAACATGATTAAAATTAATGAAAAAATGCTAAAAAAATACTTACTGTAAAATAACGCATTTAAAAACAATTGCAAGAGGTCACAACAAATAAATGCATTTAAGAATAATCATATTTGTTTTCTTTATCACTGTAAATGAATCACAGAAAATTAAGGTATCCAGTTGATGAATGATATAATTAAATGAACTTATATAGGTATCTACTAAAAAAATAATTATAGTTTTTGGCTTTATTACTTTAAGAGAAAGCCAAGTATAGTTTTTTTATGTAATCCTAAAAAATATCAGGGGTCATTTATTATATCACTCCACATAAAAAAAAAAAATTAATCAGTAAACCATTTAGATTGTTTCAATACTAATCATATCGAATTCCTTATTTATTTATTATAAGAAACTAAACAATTCTAATTTTTATTTCTATGCAGAAATAGTTCTAAATTGCAGCTAGAGATGGAATATTAAGCTCAATGAAATTCTAAGATAATTTAGTTTTTCATATATTATTTACTATTGTTAAAATTGTAATAATCAAAAGCAACGTCATTCCTTCCATTAAAATGGCGTTTCAATTGAAATTTGGCAAACTATTGACGAAACAGGTAAGTTAGCGTCGTTTTTAGTGAACAAATTTGGTGGGTTTGTGACTTGGCTGCCATATGGATATTTCTGGAACTTACTGGTGAAATCTTATAACATCACGTTCTATGAAGTATGTGGATTTTTTTAGAAATATACGCGCAGCCTACAAATAAGCGTAGCTTACTGAAACTGGGTCAGTAGTGTTTTGTCTGTTGAAGATTTCAGTTGCTACGAACGAGTGATTGCTTACGAATAGCGTTTATCATAAAGTGTTTGTACTCGTGTATGAGTGCTGAAGAAGGCTGGAGACCTTCTAAGATTTATTGTGTGGATTGTGCGGATGATCCTGTGATTTTAAGGATTGTTTTTCAACAATAAATTTCCATCACCCTTTAAGAACTGCTTAATCTTTAAACTAATAAAAAATCCACAAACCCCAATCTACATAATAATACACTCATGGACAAAACAATTAGCACACCAAGAAATAATTGCGGATTCATAACGAAACTTGGTCTGAAGGTACATGTACGGGAGATATGGAAATTATTAGAAATGCAGCGTTATGGTTCATTACGTACAGCCGGTTGAAGTTGTTTAACGTCGTTCCCCGTGGAATATAAAACAAGTAACCAAAGCTTGTTTGAGTGTGCTGAATAGTTTACAAAGAAATAGTTGAAGTAGACATGCCATTACCTCGTTTGTGAAGACAATATGAGCAAATATCTCAGTTTGAGAGAGGGAGAATCATTGCTTGCGTGATGGAAGCTGGGTGGCCAACTAGGCGAGTATCTAATCAATTAGGCCGCCTTGATTGTGTTGTGAGGAGGTGTTGGGATCAGTAGATCCGAGTGATGTTACACGAAGACCAGGCTCAAGACACCCTTGACAGACCAGTCGTCGAGAAAACCGCTACATTGTAAGAAATGCAGACGTACAGATAAATGCTTCATCGGTCGCCATCCAGGCATAGGTAGCACCTTCACCAGGAGCCCCTGTGTTTTATCGAACCATACGCAAATGCCTGGCTGAAGAGCATTTGGGTTCAAGGCACCCATTACGTGCGATGCCTTGACGCCCACCCATCGGCACCTACATTTGCAGTGGTGCTGCTCACGAAGAAACTGGTCTGCAGCGGAATGGAATCAGGTTGTCTTTAGCGACGAATCCAGATTCCATCTCAGCAGTGATGACAATCGTGTTCGTGTATGGAGACTTCGTTGTGAACGCCTCAATCCTGCCTTTGCTTTTACAGTGACACCGCTCCCACAGCTGGTGTGATGTTATGGAGTGACATTGCCTGCACCCGTGGCACCATGACGTCCCAGCGGTATGTCCATGACATCCTGCTACCACATGTGTTGCCTCTCATGCAACGGCTTCCAGTAGCCATTTTTCAACAAGATAATGCTTGAAATCACACGGAAAAGGTATCACAAGAATGTTACCACATTGTTATTACCCTTCCTTGGCCTGCCCGATCCCCAGATTTGTTTCCACTCAAGCATATCTGGGACCATTTGGGACGGTGAGTTGGGCATGCCACGAGTTTTAACGAAATAGAGCAAGGTTACAGCAAATATATAATGTAATGTTTTAAGAACATCACACACAGAACGTGTATGCCTAATTGGCCAAAGATATCGCATCGTGCATTTGCTCTAGAGGGGGTTAAACAGGGTATTAAATCCTCCATGCTTTGCCTTTTTCTCTGAAATAAACGATCTTTTTTTTCTTTGATTTTCTAATCATTTATTTATACCGAAGTATTCATTAAGTATGTAAAATTTCGTTTCATTTTTCTTGTCTCCTTCTTGTTGTGCTAAATTTTTTGCCCATGAGTGTATATTAGTTTTTTGCTGAAATTCTAAAAGGAATAAATTTAAAACGTTGTATTTAGCATTTAATAAATAATGATATATATATATATATATATAGTTATAATAAACACTCCTTTTGGGTTAAAATTATCTTCCAGCATTTTAATATCAATTCTACATAATAACTTTTAAGAAAAATTACATATACAGATATAAACAAGAAATCATTTGAATCTATAGTATAAAATTAAGCATTGACTCATTGCTAACTCTGGCCATTATATGTATGATGCTAGCGTAGAATCAGAGAATAAAATTTGGAAGTATAAAATCACGACATAAAATATTTCGCTTACTAGGAACAAAAATATACCAAATCAGGAAAAGTAAGACGGAAATTTCAATATTCGAGGGCTGTTGAATACGTGCAAAAAATTCCAACCATGACTGAAGATCTATTTCGTTTTTTCTTACCTAAGAGGGAAGAAATAGCACCATGCATTGAATATTTGGAGTCGGTAACTCTGAATATTTTGTTTTATTTTGCATTAAAATAATTTCTAGAGAAAAAGATGTTTATTCCAGTTTTTTTCAAATCATAATAATTTGAGACGTTCAATAACGAGTGAAGAGACTAAGATAATTTTTTCCCCTTATTAACTGGATCCAATTAGTTACTGGTGGTTGCTTCTCTAAGGTAATTCATTCATGTGCTGATTTCTTTGGATAAATGTTAGATTATAAATGATTGTTGAAACTGTGATGAGGGTCAAATTGCTCAAGTTTGTGTTTGAAATATTGGGAAGTTCTATTACATCCTTACTTTTTTCACTTGAACAAAGTTTAAATATACAAGGTCCTTCTCTAATGGATTATTATTTTTTTGTCAAAAAAGTCGTTAAGAAATAACCAGTATACTAATTAGTTACATGCATTTCCTAATAAGGATAAATATTTTTATTAAATCTTTCTGTGTTTTATTATTTATTTGAGCAATCATTTACTTAAACTAGTCTCACGATTAAAGTTTATTCGAAGAAACGCACATTTATTAAGCAATATCTTTATGACGTAAAATGTCATGTTCTTTTTATTACATACACATATAAATTCAACTTTATGTCAAATGAACGAATTAAACAGTTTCTGCTGCAGCGTTTTTCAAACTGTGGGGAGCGCCCCTAGAGGGCGTGATAACCTCACGGGGCCGCAAAGCATATTAAAAGTCGAAAACAAAAATTACATTAAAAAATTATTAATTTACTAAAAGTAAAAAAAAAAAATACATTCTGACATAATAAAAAAAGAAAATATACATTTACACTGATAAAATACACGAATAAATGTATCAGTGCTGCTAATGTCTTTTGATAATTAAATTAACAATAGTTAGCTAAGATTAAGTTTGATAATTACCAGTGACCCCATGGGCTTGTATTAACACTTATCTTAATACTTTGTACGATTTATAATTAAGCCCTTAACTGCAGATTAAAGTTACAAGATTCCTTCCCCAATGCCAATGTTTTCCCGTAGACGCGTCTGTGATGTTTTGGGGGAGGGGGAATAAAGCAAATACCCTAGAAATAAGTAAACCCTTCGCAAACATTGTTAAAATCCTTTTATTGTATTCAAAGTTTTCGAGGCTTCGGAATAATTTTATGGTTAGCAGTGCACGGAAAAGATCGTACTTCAGAAAGACGTATATATACGCCCAAAAAATTAATGCGCATTGGCTGTTGATATACGCTGGTGGCACTGAAGAGATTGACATCGTATTGTAGCTTTGGCATCAATGTATAGTACTATAGAATTAAATACATTGTTATTGTATGCAGAGGGGCCGGTGAATATTATGATTTAAAATTAGGTCGCAAACATTGAAAGTTTTAGAAGCACTGTTCTATTGATAAACATGAATAATAAAACACTCTTTAAATCCTAAAATTAAATGTTTTCAAAATATTATTTTCATAAATGCTCCATCTTGAAAAACATAATGGAGAAATTAAAAAGAAAAAAAAGGAATATTAATAGGTATTTGAAATGCTGTCATTTTCTTTAGAAACATGAAATATTGTTAAGGAGTGAATTGTGAAACTCAGCTGATTTATTTTAAGCTAGATCATATTTGGGTACTTGAACAGAAGAATTTCATAGATGATAGTATAAACTTGATTAGAATAAGCATTTTAAATATTTTTAATGCCATGATGCTCGGTTTTAGAGATCCTGAATAACACACTTGTAAATATGTACTGGCATGTTACAAATTTCGCAATTTTATATATCTCTCAATCAAGTTAAACTGTTTAGATATAAGTTTAATTTTCGGTATACACATCAGTTTTGTTCCAAACATTAAATATGTATTCGGTACATATTACAAAACTAGCTCATAGAATAATTATTTTAATTCAAATTATAAGCAAATAAATACAAAATTTCAAATATTGGGTGAAACTAAATAGATTAAAAAATACAAAATGGTTGTTAGTACGGATCCATCATTCGAGTAATATTCAACTATGGAGTATACAGATGGACCAACTATAGGATTGCATTCACCCCTGAAAGGCAGTAAAGAGTAAAAATAAAAAAAATAACCCTACTATTCAGTAGGGTTTAGTTTTAAGACATTTTAATATTATCTTATGTAATTATCATATATTATGGCCCGTTTATATAATAAAAACTGACGTTGACATTATGTTTCGCGAAGCTTGTTGGACCGCTGCTTTGTCGTAAAACATTTCGAATCGCAAATCTGCCAAGAGCATTACTATTTTGCGGTATTCATTCTGTGGCATGCCTAGCAACATATATATCAGGATTTACTGAAATATTGTCAAGTACATCTGCTTTCGTTAGATTGTTTGCAGTCACCTTAAATCAATCCAATGTCTTCATCAGAATCTAAATTAGAGCCGATTAGATCTCAGAAAGCTCTCGCAATAATTTAGTAATTTCATCAGGGATTAGACCTTTTCTAAGAGCCATCGTTCCTTGTTATCTGCTCAGCACTAAGTTCAAAAATCTAACGATTTTTTTATTACTATGAGCAGATAAACAAATAATATGGAACGAAACACTTATACAGAACAATTTTAGTATAATTGATTCATTTCCACTATGAATCCAATAACATTGTTTTAAAGATAAAACAAAAAATGTGCGAAATAACTTTGGGAAATTCGTTTTACGAAAAGCATCTACTTCGTGGACTATATTTTGTTGAACTACTGCTTCGTACAACGATATATTGCCTTGGTGTTGAAATGACACCAATGGACGTTATAGGTATATTTAGTTGTAAAATTACTCCTAAATAACTACGAACCACAAAACGGTTTCTGTGTCAAATTGACACATACTGACGTTCTTGTGTTAATAATCATGTATTTGTTTATCATTCATTTAACAATAGAAAAAACATATATGAAATATAATACAAATAAAATATATGTCAATTCTAAAACAAATAAAAAAATATGTCAATTCTAAAACAAATAAGCAAATATGAATCTCCTTTTGCTCATAGGCAATTGTTTATTCAATATTTTTTACACTTGTATATCATAGAAATGATTGTTAATGATTTTACTCTTGATCTCGCTACAACTTCATAAATGCAAATCTGACATGACTTTGGAATTTTTCATTTCCGCTAGCAATTGTACTGATCTTATACTTCCCTCACTCGAAGCAATGACTACATTTTCTAATATAGACGCCTGGGAACTTTCATTCAATGCATAAAGGGTACAGACAGATTAATTAAGATATATTTATAAACTTATCGTCCCACGAAATGTGTCAGATTTCCGGGTTGACTTCAAATATATCTTTGTTCATTATCTAATGCCTCAATAAAATACAATAAACGCTGACTTTCGTTATTCAGCATTCCGAGTTAATACCTCTAACCGAAATTGATTTATAACATGATATCGAGTAAAATGATTCAAACAGACTAGTTAAAGTAGCTTCATTTACATCATTATAAATACTCCTTATTCAACATGATAAATTGGAGCCGTAATTGGATTTTGGGAAATAAAGTACTTAAAAATGTAACAATAATAATGCTAAACTCATTTAAATTATCTTTATTTTTTTTAAACTTGACAAAATGTAAAATTTCCAAATTAGTGTTAAAACTGTCAAGATTTTTATAAAAAAGTAAGGTTCATTTTATACCTTAAAACCATTAAGACAATTCCTAAAATCATACTCGAAAGTAAAATAGAAAACTAGTCTATTGAAACTCATTACAAATATTCCTTTAAAAGAAATGCAAACAGTTTTTTTATCTTTGTTTTTTGACTTTAAAATATCCGTATAAAATATTTTTTTAATAATAATAATAATTTTTTAAGTGCTTAATTCAGTTCAAAACATGCTTCTTAAATGTTTATTGTAAAATATCGCACATCGATTTTAATTTTTCTGTAGATCAAAAGCATTATAAATGTAGAGATATGTCAAGATTACCTACATATACACTGAGTGTTTAAACTTTTATGATCGCGACAATTATATGGAAATCAGATTTAACTTTATGTTTTTGCCGCTAAAAAGCGAGATATTTTTAAAATGTAAATACAGAAATAAATTAACTACAAATGACACTGTGTAGTTTAAAAAGAAAAGATGGGGGGGGGATAGTGATATAACTGATTTTCAACAAGATATGTATGAAGTCCAATTGAAGAGCAACTATATCTCAAATTAATCGAAACATAATAAAAAAAAAAAAAAACTTTCGAAGTTTCAAAATGAAGGGTTTGCAACATATTACACTGTGTAGGCTGTGGTGCCCAAATAATTGTCAAAAGCCTCTACTATTGGACTTCAACAAAAGCAGACGTCTCCAGTCCAAAAGGAGCACAATGATCCGAGAACAGAGAATCGAAAAAAAGGCATTTAAACTGATTAATCACATTTTCAACTTCACCATGCTGTTGCATAGTATGAATATGGAGGAACCATAATTAACACGCGCACACACATATATATATATTTATATATATAAATATATACATGTGTAAATCGCGTTTGTAGTGAATAAGCTTACATATATATATATGACACAGTATCATTCACACACCACGGGCCACGTCCTACCTTTGGTTCGCTACTTTAAAATCAACCACTCACCACGAAAAATTATGTCCCACAATAAATTTTTATTACACACACACATACACACACACACACACACACACTCACACTCATATATATATATATATATATATATATATATATATATATATATATATATATATATATATATATATATATTTATAATACATCTACTAAGTTTACTTTTATTGCCACAAATCTTCCAGCTGGTAGAAGAAGTATTATAGTTTGGTGAATGCTTTCTTGGCACTATATGGGCATTTGATTTGTATAAATGTCCAAACATGTTCAAGTGTTGTCACACACGAATTTTATCCTGTTATGTTAAGGGTGTAACTTGCAGGTGACGGATACTTTCAGCAGGAAAATGGTCTCTATCATACATCTGATATTGTCCACAGATGATTCAAAGACATCGTTTCTCAAACTGTGTGGCGAGTCCCCCTAGGGGATGGGATAACTCTAGAACGGGGCGTGAGCATATTAAAAAATAAAAAACTTTAGTTTATATAAGAAAATTACTAATTTACTGTAAGTAAAAAAAAATCATTCTGACGTAACAAAATATAAAACGCACATTTACATTGATATAATGCACTTATAAATGCATCCAGTACTGTAATTTTTTTTTTTTTATAATTTTTTAGCAATACTAAGTTAATAACAAGTTTAATAATTACCATTACGCCCATCATCTTGTTATATGCAAAATTATGTACAAAAATTAATCTTTATCTTGATAGTCTGTACGGTTTATGATTAATCCCTTGACTGCTGATCAAAAGTTACACAATTGGTTCTGCAGTGCTACCTTCTTCCAGGTAGACGTGCGTATGTTATGTATTTTGGGGGGAAATAATAAAGAAGAAAATCTTCTGAAATAAGTAAATCATTCGCCAAAGCTGTGATGTCCCTTTTTTGCATTCCAATGAATTCGAAATAATTTTATAAATAGTATTGCACAGAAAGGGATCGTACTTCGGAAAGACGTATAAATATGTTCAGGGGAAAGAACTTGCTTTGACTGAGTGAGATATTCATATACGCCCTTAAGAGATTTAAGTCGTATTGTTTTTAGCATTAAGTACAATTACATTATTATTAAATTCAATACATTATTATTGTGTGTGAAGGTGGGCGCGATGAAAATTATGATTGAATATTAAGACAAATATTGAAAGTTTAGAAGCACTGTTCAAAGAACATGTCAAAACATTACCTTCCTTATTTGGTTTGTTCAATCATTAAATACCTATATAATTGAGAATCTGTTAGATGAGATTCAACAGGCTACAAGACGCTGGATGAATTTTCCATGTCAATTGTTACTTAAATTTCTTTTTTTTTTTTACATGCTTCATTTACAGTTTAGAACTACATTTTAGTACTTCAGTTACAATCAAAATGTTTACATACACTTTTCAATGTTTATTGTACTTCCCTTTTGCTCTTGAATCAAATTTAAGATTTTTAACTTCATGGCATGAAAGTTAATACTTGACAAAATATAAAATTAAGATGTGATAAAGATTTTCACAATGCTACTTTGAAACAAATTTTCAAACTTCAGCTCAGTGTACTGCAAAAGTGTCTAATTACCAAACATATTTTATTCTGGGAAAAAGAACGGAATTGAACGGCATATTTTTACAATTATTGTGAAATATTTATATTTAAAGAAGCATGTGATGTATACATTTTCCCCTAAAACTTGAGAAAAACGATCATTTACTATATCACACTGATCATGATAAGTTTAAGAACGTTTTTTTTAAAAATTATATTTCTGTAAAGATTATAAATACTACAATGCATGATTAGAAAAATTAATGTTTTTTTTAAAATATCGAATAAACTGTAAACAAAAACCAATGCAAATTGCAATTAAGACTTTTTTTTAGTTAAGTTAACATTTAAACTATATGTTTTCCACGTTATTTATCAGAAATAATCTTGATATTTTAAAATACAGTGGGTTTCGAAAAAAAAGTGAACATTCACATAGAGTAAAAAATTGATCAGATATGCAATATTCTGTAAAATACCTTACTTCAACAATACTATCTAAATAAAATTATGCTGAATTAGCAAGAATTCAACTGATATTATGTGTCAAGTGCATTCATAAAAAATACAGCAGCACTAATAATAATAAATGCAATGTAACTTAATAAAGATAGAGTACATGAATAATTTATCCCAGTTCTCTAGGTCTATATATGCTTTAATGCACTTGGGCAGGCATTTTTTGTACACCATTTTTTGACATTTTTTTTTAATCTGGGGGTTCTGAAATCACGTTTGGATACTTTTTTCTATTAATTGTCATATAATTATTATTATTTCTTCTGCAATTTTACGTTTTATAATTTCTTATAAAAGTTCAATCAGATTCATCTCTAAACAGTAAACTGGCCATAATAAAACAAATAAATGACTTTTTACTAAGAAGGTTTGTAATATCGTTGCTTTATGTTAGAATGCTAAATTATGTGTAAAAACAATATATTCACCATTTAGAAACACTTCTCGAAGATTGGGCAATGTATGGTTTTGCAATACTTATCTGCATTGCTTTGTTTCATGGTTCCTTGCACAATGCACAGTGATTTTAACAGGGGGCTGTACCGTATCTAAAATGCAATCATTCTTTTCAGCGAAATGCGGCATAAATATTCTTGTATCTACACTATTTTCAAAAATGGAATCATCTGAGAAAACACCTGTGATTTCCAATACCCAAGTGTTCACGCTTTAAAAAGAAATAAAAACAAAGCAAAAAAGTTTCAATAAGATCTTACTCACTTACATTGCGCTAACCACAATTATTATTAGGCTTGGCAAGATATTTTCCCAATCTTTGCTTCGACTTAAAAAAACCTGATATGTTTTTTGTTACCAGCCTTCGTTTTTTTTATTATTATTTATTTTATTTTATTTTCTACAAATATCAATAAGTGCTCTGTAATATTTAGACACTTTTAATCTTCTCTTGCACCAATTATCTTTTTGATTTGGAAGAAATATTTTGCAGGGATATAATATTCACAGGGAATTGCAGCATTTCCATGAAGAAAGATCTGCACCTTGATTCATACCTACAGATCAATAAATTGTGAGTATTTCTATGATTTACACAAGGTGGAAGCTTTATGTTAGTCTGAATGAAGATTGCATTGAGTGGTAAAATTACGATGCCACACAACTTGACATCTGAAGTTTTTCACAAAATGTGTAAGAAATGTTATTAATTTAAGTAAATTGAGTCAGCATTTGTAATAAATATATGCAATAAAATAACTTGCTTAAAATACAGTTTCCCGTCATTTGGAAAACTTACAATTATGTAAATCAGTGCTTCTCAAAATTTCTACGTTTGGAAGCAACTCTTTTAATAATAATTTTCATCACTCCTCCCCTCCCCCCCATCCATACAATAACAATGTATTGAATTCGATCATAATATACTTTGACGTAAAAATACAATACTACTTTAATTAAAAACTGTACGCATTATCAAGATATACATTAAATTTTGTAAATAATCTTATGACATGCCCGTAGTGTCACTAGTAATTATTAAACTAATTCTAAACTTATTACTGTTAAATTATTAATGTAACATGTTGTGCAGTACTGATATATTTATTAGTGTAAATGTGTATTTATTCTTTATTATGTCAGAATGTATTTGGTTTTGCTTACGCCTTCATTTATGTAAATTAGAAATATTTTTCTAAATAATTTTTTGGATTTGTTGATATGATCCCGGCTTCCTGGTTGAATTATCACTTGGCCCCTAGAGGGGTGGCCAACAATTTCAAAAAAAAGGAATTACTGCTGTATAAATACGTTTAAAAAAGATCAGATTATGTGAAATTATTTGACTCTCCAAGAGTAATTTCACTATAAATCATGATTATTAACCATATTGAGAAGAGTATCTGAGGGAAATCCTATTTTAATTTAGTATTCATTCGCTCAGTTATTTAAATAAAAATATCACTAAATAAACTCATTCGAATCATTGCTTTTTCTAGACCTCAAAAAAGGATCGTCAATACCGGCCATTTGTTTTTATTCATATTTTTATAGAGCACTTCATCGATAACACCAAATTATTGTAGACATATCACTAAAATTTGAAGAATTTAAAAGCATTGTAATACAAATTTCTGAAAAAGGCTGAATCATAATTATAACTTCGTGGTGTTATATGTAACATTGACAGAAAGGTTTATCATCTACTCTCAAATGCAATCGAAAGTTTTTACTAATTTTTTTCAGAATATTTCACATTTTATGTATCAAATTTAACGACATGAAAGATAAAAATTACCATCACTGCTAAATGAGTCATCGGTTAATTATTTTTTCCAAAATAAATGAAACGTTTCACTTTTGACAGGTTGTACAAAAGCTTGCTAGCTGCTCGTTTAGGACTACTTTGGCGTCTAACGATTGTCATGTTGATTAAAATTGTTTAATGCAAACATGCAATTGTTTTATGCAAATATTTATGTCAATATTTCCGATAATCTTTCCCCCTTAATTTTTCAAGTAATAAAGATTTAACATTATTTGTTTGAATTTTGACAGAATAAAACAGAAAACCTTTTTAAAGGCTTAAAAAAAAAGTAATAATGCATTATATATAAGAAAAATTCAATTTTTCCGAAATTCAATCTTTTATAAAACTTAGCTCTTAAATTCGTGATGATGAAATTATCTTAATATATATATATATATATATATATATATATATATATATATATATATATATATATATATATATCAATACATATATATATATATAAATATATATATATATATATAAATATATATATATATATATATATATATATATATATAGTGTTTTTTTCAGTATAGATGTTTGAGTTGGCATTACTTTCCAAGACGCCGACCGATTTAAGAGCTGGCAAGTGATTTATTCTCAGTTTGGTTTGGCAATTCATCAAAACGATCATCAAGCAAGGCGTAGATTCGGCGAATGGGCCCAAAACGAGATTGCCGTTGTTCCCCGATTTTTCATAAGCGAATTTTGTTTAGCGATGAAGCGCACTTCTGGTTGAATGACTACGTCCAACAAACAAAACTGCCGCATTTGGTGAAGCTAATCACAAATTATTACGTCTGAAACACCGTTACATTCAGAAAAACTGACTGTTTTGGTGCGCTTTATGGGGCTTCCAATTGGAATCCTTCTTCAAAAACGATGAAGGCCACAACGTTACAGTCAATGGTGATCGGTATAAAACCATGATTACTAATATTTTCATTCCTGAATTGAACAATCATGATGTCAGGAGCTGTGGTTCCAACAAGACGGCGCAACATTTCACAAAAGCTTGTACCACAATCGATTTATTGAAAGACACGTTTGGTGACCCCCTAATTTCACGTTTGGACCTGTGAATTGGCCTCCAAGATCTTGTGATTTAACACCGCTAGACTATTTTCTGTGGGGGCTATGTAAAGTCATGGGTCTATGCGGATAAGCCACAAAGCCGCTTGACCATTTGGAAGACAACATTCACCGTGTTGTTGCCGATATACGGCCACAAATGTTGGAAAAAGTCATCGAAAATTGGACGTCCAGATTGGACTACATCCGAGAGCCAACAAGTGGCAGTCCTACATGCCAGAAATCATATTTAAAATGTAATGCCGCAAGATTATTTTTCGAATAAAAAAAAATTCATGTCAGTCGAATAATACATCGTTGTTTATTGCAATTTAAAGTTCTATACCTTTAAAAAAAAACACCATTTATATATATATATATATATATATATATATATATGCATTCGTGGGTTTTTCTCTCTCTTTTCCCAAAGTATTTCTAGTAATTAAAAGAAAAGTTAACTCCTGAAATATTCTGAAAAAAAAATTTTTACAACTTTTTTAAAAGCAGCCATCTGAGAGGGTATAAAAAATGTTATTTGCTATGATTCTCAAACAACAAGATGACAAAATGTTTCTCCCCCCACCTCAAGTTGCTTAATTTAGATAAAGTAATCCATCAATCTTGACACGAAATTACTTAATTTGTGAAATAACTACAAGGATCATAAGATACTACATGCCATATAAAATAAAGTGCATTTTTTTAATGCCTCGAAAAACTCATCAAAACATGAAAAAACGTACTCTATTTTTTTTTTTTTTACTTCATTTTCCAAAATGTTGTTAAAGACTTAATGAGATTTTAAATAGAGCTTGTTTTATGTGTTTAAATTATACATGAGCAATCATACGGGTGTAACCTTTTCTTTTAAGCATGTTAAAGATATGGATTTGTATAATATTCTAAGTTAATCTTCATCATTAAGAAGAAGGATAGTGTGTATTTTGTAAAATGTGTATTACTTTGAGGTGGAAAAACAATTTCGATTAATTTGAATGTTATTCAAAAAACTGAAATTAATCTTTTTTATTTAATTTAAATGATATTCAAAAACCGAAATTAATCTTTTTAATTAATTTAAATGTTATTCAATTAGATAAATTTACTCTCTTAGGAATTAAAAAATTTAGTCTTGAAACTGATTTTGGCGCAAAGCTGTACTAATTTCTTAAACAGTGCTTAAAAGCAATTAAAATATTTATGTAACTCTGAAAGTGTCTATAAAAAGACAGCATGTGATTGGATATATATATGAGAAGGTATTATTTTGATTTAACACATTTTCTGGTAGAATCTATTAATTTGTTGCAGTCGTTGAAGAATTGATACTACGGCTTTACCTTCTTGTTTTAATTCCCAAAATACACACGATTTAAATACAAACAACAAAAACAGCGACGAAACATAACACAAGAAGGCGGGGACATTAAGTAGATGATCTGGAGTACTTTGTTTTGCTTTGGAATTTAAACTTATAAATTCAACTATGGAAAACTTTTAGAGGGATTTCTGCGATTGATCCAGAATGCACGGAAGGTGCAATATTTCAATTCTTGTTGTTACAAAAAGCGTAAGCGTGCGTGACTATTTTTCGGAGATAATTTTGTGATAACTAATATTTCCCGTTGAGCAAATAAATAAAACTTGCCATGCAAGAGTCTTGATTCAAGACCATTATGAATTGAATAAAATTTAACTTGTGAAAAATTAAGTGTTGTATTATTGTATAATGTATATATATATATATATATATATATATATATATATATATATATATATATATATATATATATATATATATATATATATATATATATATATATATATATAGAAGCAGAGAAGAGAGAGAGATTTTGTGGGGATTAAGTGGAATTTTTTGTTCGCATCTAATACTCATATTTTTATAATTAGTTTATAAATAGCGAAACACAAAAATGCTTAATGTAAATGTTCAATCCTAACAATCCAAAACAAGATTCCTCATCTTGGAGTTACACCATGTCATCTGGAAAAATCGACTTAGACGAAACAAAAAGTGTAATATTTCCCAATTGACAACACCATAGACGGAGTGTCAAAATTTAATGTCCCAAAGACAATAGGTAATGAATTATTAGACATATGCATCCATGAAGTGTTACATAGAAAATATTTTTTTTACGGATAGAAAAGAAATGGGTAAATCGACACGTTACTTTGATTTTCAAAGAAATATAGATAACAAATGAAAATACGAATATAAATATACCAAAGGGGAAAAAATTTGAGGGTCATGATTTATCATCAGGGATGGAAAATGTTTTCTAAAATAAGCATTGATATCATGAGTGTAGTATTTTCGCTTTCCGGCTATGGCTTTGACTTTGTTATCGACACGCCGCCGTTGAGAGCGATAGTAGTAATCTTGTTACACAGGGGTAGCTTATTGATTTGCGATGGAAAGAGTTTCTTTAAGGTTTATGGGACTCCCTTCCAGACTAGGTTCTTTTGTTTCCGTAGAAGATATGCAATAGTATAAAAATAAAAGCACTAATAGAGTATCTATAAGGATGAAAAATACTTACAAATAAATGGCAGAATCTTATACGACCGGTTTTGATTCTCTTTCCTTGCATAGCATTTACATACTATAGTTACTCCTCATGAATTTAATTCATCACACAAGCTCATATTCATATATTTCTATGTAATTCATTTTCTTGCCAGGAATTGTTTCCCGGAATATGCGATTTGGTATGTAAAAATAACAAAAAAATGGATACTTGGTAATACAAAAAATGTCCTCAGAAATGTGTTCTTGCTAAACACATTGTAGCATTATATTACGTACGATTGTTTGTTTTTTTTTGTTTAGAGTATGCAGTATGTACTTTATTGATTGTTTTTTTTTTCAAAATTAAAACTATTTTCCAGGTAGAAATTTGTATTGATGATGTTTCGTTTTCATAGATCATAGAGTGATACTTAAATAAATTTACTTAAGTATATATGGTAATTTATTTTTGATTTTTCCTGGAACGATGAAATTGATTCGCGTATGGGTCCCGTGATTATTTCTATGTAAGTTACGTAATGTCTTTCATAAATGATTGATATAATTGATGTAAGGAAATAATTTATTTTTATGCTTTTGTGTTTGAGATAAATCAAAATAGGTATATAGTTTTATAAAAAGATAAAACTAGTTTAAACGTCTATTACATCAACATTGTAACACCATAATTTTTTCTTTATTTAATAATTATAAAGCTCCTAATAATAAGAGAAAAACATCCACATTTTTAATTGTTTTTCTTCAATAAACAAAAAGGAGAAATTTACTTTTTATATATAATTGCGTATTTCTAATTAAAGGACATTTAACAAATTATATTTAAATGCTCAGAACATAAACAAGCTTAGTTGATGGATTTTACAGAGTTTATAAAACGACCAATGGTATATTTAGTTTGTTTCTTTAAGAAATTACCGAGTCAATTTTAATCAGTTACATTTTAACTGCAAAATATTTTTGAAACAATTATGCTTGTTAATTGCCATCGCATTTGGAAAATACATTTTTTTCAGCGTAAAATTCAACTTAATGTATTCTAATTGTACTTAAAATATAAGTATTGAAAAATAATTAAACAAATTTAAATCTCCAATTTCAGCCAAGCTTTCATCAAATTCAGCAAAACTTTATTATTAGTTATTCCATTTAATCTACAATCCAATTTTGAATAAGGAATCCAGTGAAGATAAAAAAGATTTATTCTAAATCACTTAAGAGCATTGATGTTCTATTTCTCTAGATTAATTTATTCAAAAGCTTCTTTAAAATACCCATTATAATCCATATCCTAATAACTAGAGAAATGGGCTTGTGATCATGATCAAATATTTATCATTCCTCGATAAATTATTATCTGGTATTGGAAACACAATGAAAAAAAAACATCCTACAAACATTCAAATAAATTAAGAAGTTTTAGTGAACAAAATAATTAGAACGAGAATAGGAATGATTGAAATTTGCGCAAGCAGGGCTAGTTTAATTTAAAACATTTTGATTAATATTTTATTTTGAATATATTACATTTATAGCTGCAGAATTTAATTACATTGGAAATTGATTCAGTTAACAGTAGTTCGATACTTCTACTAGACTATATATATTAATATATGGATATATATTCAAAAAGTTATATTAATATTTTTTCTACTTATATTTCTGATTTATTAAATTACGCATCAGAATTGTATTATGCCTGCATATTAATAATGACCTTTATTTTCTTGATAGTATGTTATCATATTCATATTATATATATATATATATATATATATATATATATATATATATATATATATATATATAAAGAAATATGTATTATATATCAAAGACTAGAAAATATAGATAATGGACATAACAAGAAATAGCGTAATAAAAATATAAAAAAAATATAAAAATAGAAATATAATTCATGTTGTAATTGCTCATAACCGATTTAAGATACCATATGGGCATATATATAAATATATATATATATGTATATATATATATATAAATACAAAAATATATATATATGTATATATATACATAAACATATAAATATAAATATATATATATATGTATATATATAAATATAAATAAAATATATATATATATAATATATATATATATATAAATATAATATATATGTATATATATATATATGTATATATATATACATATATTATATTTATATTTATATATTTATACATATGCCCATATGGTAATTAAATCGGTTATGAGCAATTTACAACATGAATAACTTTACTATTTATTTATATAAATAGCTTTGGAAGAAATTGGTCTAAATCAGTAATTCTCAATCTTTTTTTTCTTCAGTAGTTTTAACCGTTTTAAAAATTTGACGGCACACTAACAATAAGATAAGTTGAAAAAAGAATCTTCTAATTTATAGCAAACTTTCTTTTCCCCACAAAATAAAAAGTTAAATATACTACACTTACCATTAATTTTTTCTATGAAACGGTCAAATGATTCATTTCCGGATTTCATTTATCTCATATATAATTAAATTTTTTTATAAAAAATGGCCACACACTTCAAGAATTTCGTGGCACACAAAAGTGCCACTGCATAGTCACTAAGAATCACTGGTCTAGGGGAGAAAAAGTGTGGTATAGGGGAATAAGTGTACATTGATTTTTAATACATAAATATTATTTTATATGTATTTCTTCTGAAATACCGTACAACTTTCCATTTTAACCATCCATTATTAAAAAAAATAATAAATACAATCTTAATTTGAAAATTGTTATCTTCAAAACAGATAAGTTATCTTCTTTCTAAATAATATCTGAATGTTATTAAACTGGAAAATAAATATATGTTGATATTATAATAGAAAGAAATTTCCCTTAATAAATGGTATTACTTCAATTATAAACTAAAGATTTATTTAACATCTTGTTTGCTTTTTAAACATAATGTATGTTTTGATAGCACATGAGCTTTACTCCAGCCTCATTGGGGGTCTTGGCCATATAAAAGTACCGCACCCTTCACACGCAGCAGTCGTGGCGCTATCTATCTACCTAAAAAGCAACCAAACCATTAAACATTGACGCAAATAAGCCGTCACTCCACAAAGCCGTCTCACACAAATGACGCAATTCCCAAGCTGCCACGCACTATGACGCAACTGCTCACATTCTCGACACGAAAATGATATCTTTCGTTGGCCTATTCACCGAGTCACTGGTATGGGAGTATGTGGCGTTGTGATATCTATATAAAACTAGTAACAAACATCACACGAAGACGATCGTTTTGGCGTGGTCGATAAAGTACTTACGTTCGAAACGAAATGTACCCAGATTGAACGTTTCCACTTCATTGGTAAAATGCTGCTTCCTACTTCTCACTTTCAGGCTAAAAAAAAATCCCTCAGATTAGTAGGTGAACAACAAGTTATCATGATAATCAGCAGGTGAAAGGAACTTATCGATCAGTGTCTACGACACATAATACTGTCAGTCATTGCCAAAAAGAGGGAACGTAGCTTAGCCAGAAGTCTCGTCATGAGAAACAGTTCCTTGTTGAAACCATTCAGCCCTCTCCTTAAAGTTAATAAAAACGATTGAATTAATAATTTAAACAAAAATTTCATCTATTACTTAAGAAAACAATGACAAAAAAGAATACTCTACTATTTCTGTTAAAATATCACTATAGTTACTCACCTAATATTGCTACGTATTATATTGGGTACGTTTTTTAGCTGTATAAGGTGTGACGTATTGGATAGGAAAGACACAGTCAGGCTAGGGATATAAATATGTACAATTTAATTACAGAACATCTAAATCGCCATTTTACATCCAGAAAACGAGTCTGCCTTCTGCTTCCAGCCTGGCTCTAACAACGGTCCTCCCGCAAGCCTTTTTTGGACCACTCTATCCGGAGCGTAGGGAAACGGGATTCTAGGAAATCCTCCTCCCCCACTTCTCCAGGCAGCAACAACTTATTCGTTTTGGTCTCCGACGTTATCGACTGGTGCCGAAACAACATTGCCACAAACTCCTTCTTCCTGTAGAGAAAACTTTTGATACAGGGAAAAGATCTGTTCCTTGAAGATCAGCTAAAATCATTTCAATTGTCAACAGGAGATATCACTAAAGTTCTAGATAAGGTACACATTTTTAACACTGTACAATTCCCTTCTGGCCAGAATTACATACTATAATACAATTAACGTATAAAAATTCAAAATAAATGAGAAAATCAAACTCATCTATATGACATATAGAAATTACACTTTATCTAGTTAATAACTCAAATCACACACACACACACAACAATAAAACTCAATCATATTTAATCAAATTCTATTCATGAAGTAAAAAAACATCAAATACTTAACACATCTTACAGTCTACTCTAGAATCATAATAATGAAATGATTACATCACCATATTAGAAACATATATATTTTTAAAGTAAGAAATTTTTTTTTTTGAATCATAAATGTTTCAAGAATCTTTCTGAATCACACAACTGTACTAAATATTCAGTATTATTATCATAATAAATCACTACTCATATATAAAAATGCTTTACATTCAAAAATTGTCATGCCTATATTATGCATGTTTAAAAGATACAAATATCATTTTGATTGTATAAGAAAATATTATACCTACTAAGCAATATTTCTCACAAAATGTCTTTTATGCATAAAAATTCTAGCTTTCAATCAGAAAAAACACTCTGAACACATTAAAATGTGAAGATTTGTTTCCTTTACAAAACTTTCTCAGAACATTCACACACATTCATTGATAAGGTTTTATTTTAAAAGAGAAAAAATGATCAGAAATAAATACAAATTCAGCAGCATCTAAGTTGAACATATATATATATTGCTTTAATAAGAACTACATTTATCATTCCGCTTATGACTAATTAATCATTAACAATGGATATTATTAATCCCAGCTTGATTCACAAACTTAATAGTATATTACACTTTATTTTGCACACTTGGATGTGTGGAAAATTACGTGAGCTTTGTTTTCAATACAAGAGGAGAAAATAAATGAAATTGTTGCATTAAAATGTGATATTTTTAAAACATGTATTAATAAAAAATATATAGTTATATAAAAGAGTAGAAGCTTTGTCTCTTCGTAACAATCACTAAAATATTGCTAACTTCTATTCAAAAGCAGTTCCTGAAGGCACAAACAGTAAAATTATTACACTAACAGAGCAATAAAAGCTGTTTGTCAATATGATGGATTTACTAAGTAAATTCAATAAAAATGAACTAAAAATGTTTGTAAAATCAATAAGAAATCATTTAGATTTAAAATAATATAAATAGGTGTATTTTTGCATGCGAACAAACTAAAATTTTAACTTGTAATAGGTAAAGGAAAATGTTTGTCTCCAGTAGGTGACAGGAAGGGTCCCTATTGTATCAATATATAACTCATGTCTTACAGGAGCTAATTGCATGGTTCCTTTTTCTGATCACTTGCATCATCATTCGCGTTATTCTTATCCCCGGAATCAAGAGGGCTGATTCTCATTCTCAGCTATTAGCTTCCATAACCTCAAAAAAATCCTAAGTTTAACGAAATTCCATTTGACCATATGCCCTCCCCTGTAAACGAAGGCACAAAATCCTCCCCATTTTCAGCTACATACTCTCTCAATCTAAATTGATTATCCTCATTTTCTAGGCGTGTGCTATTTTCTCTTATTTTCTTCGTCGTATGCGAGTCTGAATTCCATTCCCTATTTCCGGTCTTGGTAGACCATTCTGTTGTTCTATATCCGGTTCAGGAGTTCAAATGTTTGATCCTCAAAAATGTTTTCCCCATCCAAATGTCCGGAATAATGAGTGGCTTTGAGACCATGTCCCAGCCCCACACTCAAACTCAGTTCTGCCGGACGCAGACACGTCATACCATCATCCAGAATATGTTTGATTGGTGCATGCCCACCTGTAAATATTTCTGGGGAAGCATATTTTTCAAAACCCATATCTAACGAGGCTTCTGTATCCTTAAAGACAGGTATTTCAACTTAATTATCTTTTATTTTTACTTATACATGGATTAAGTGAAAAGCTTTCGGATTTACTTTTATTTTATTTATAGTTTTATAGCTGTGTTTTTTTTAATTAGAAGCGTTTCTAATTCATAAATGCCTAAATTCTATCTTTCATTTAAATCAAAATATATATGCTGACAAGAGACGATGCTAGTTTTTTAACTTTTTCTCAATTATCCTATTTAACATTTCTCGAACGAATTCTTCGTAATTTAAGCTATTTACAATAAGATTTTTTAAGGTCTATAATTTTTAAATAATCAGTTACTTTTTCACCTAATTGTTTTGTAATATATCTTAGTTCTGCTATTCGACCTTTTCCTAAATAAGCCATTTTTAGCCAAAATGTTTTTACAATAAAAATATTTCAAACTTCACAGTTAAAATGAATGCAGTATCCTTATACACTTTTCTTTAAATAATAAAATAGTAAAATCCAAAATTGGTAATTATTAACCCTCTGACTGGATAACCGCTAATTGAATTTCTTCGAAAGCGGTCTGCTTTTCAAAGCTAGCGAGCCAAATGTTTCGATAAATTTCGCGAACTGCTTCAAAAATGCACGGCAGTTTAATGCCTCCCCCTGTTAAAACCGCAGGAGGTTCTGAATTGGT
>BMAU01001771.1:0-105665 GCA_019973935.1 Trichonephila clavipes
CGCACTATGTAATCGTCTCTCTCAAGCAGAGAGGTATCACTTGCATGAAAGCTGAGATCTGACTGACTGACTAGCCGGCCCGGGCCCTTTTATACCTTTCGGTCAGAAACCTCTGGCACTTGCCAGAATAATCTAGAAATAGAAAGGTCTAGAAAAATCCGGAGCGTACGAGAAAAGCTCAATACATAGTGTTACAATACCGCGATAGGGTTGCCAGACAGGGTTATTAGGAGCAGGGTTGCCATGGTCGCCGCTTATCGCCCACATTTGGCGATATATCGCCAAATTTGGCGCCAAAAATTAAGTCGCCAAATCCGTCGTCAACTTGGCGCTAGCTGCAATATTTGGCGAGTTTACCATTTAAACCAATGTTAAAGCATGGGGGCCGTGCAATGCAGTGGAAATGATATTACAGGTAAACAGGGTTGAAATCACACCAGATACGACAAATTAAACTGTAAAAATGAACACAAATGAGTAGAAACAATTAGAACAAGACCAAATTCGTAACATTGCCCCCCTCTATAAATTGCTATGCGAGAGAAATGTCACTAAAAAAAAAAATGTGCAATGAGTAATATGAGTGAAACACGTCGGCATCATAGCTCAGTGGCAGAGCACTGGTCTTGTAAACCAGGGGTCGTGAGTTCGATCCTCACTGGTGGCTTTGCAAATATTTGCTCAAGCAGTATGTTGTTTCTAATGAAAAGACGCATTTTCCGTATTATTCTTTTTACAGTGCATTCGATTCTCACTCGATGTATCCGGAATATTTCGATCCAAAAGAGGGAAGCTTTTTAGGAAGAAAAGGATTTTTACTTATACCGGATTATATATATATATATAAATTATATGCGAGAGTAAATGTCATTGCGTCGAGTCGGGTTGTAGAAATAAAACAAAAATGTGCAATGAGTAATATGAGTGAAATCCTCGACATCATAGCTCAGTGGCAGAGCACTGGTCTTGTAATCCAGGGGTGGTGAGTTCGATCCTCACTGGTGGCTTTGCAAATATTTGCTCAAGCAGTATGTTGTTTCTAATGAAAAGACGCATTTTCCGTATTATTCTTTTATAGTGCATTCGATTCTCACTCGATGTATCCGTAATATTTCAATCCAAAAGAGGGATGTCTTTTTAGAAAGAGAAAAGTTTCTCTTACAAATCTAATAAACGAGAGAAATGTCATTAAAAAAACAAAAATCTGTAATGAGTAATAAGAGTGAATTCCGTCGCCATCGTAGCTCAGTGGCAGAGCACTGGTCTTGTAAACCATGGTTCGTGTGTTCAAACCTCGCTGGTGGCTTTGCAAATATTTGCTGAAGCAGTATATTGTTTCTAATGAAAAGACTAATCTTCCGTATTTTTCTTTTGATAGTGCATTCGATTCACACTCGATGTATCCGGTATTTTTCGATCCAGAAGGGGAATGTCTTTTAGGAAGAGAAACATTTTATACCTATATATATATATATATATATATATAAATTGCTATGCGAGAGAAATGTCACTAAAAAAACAAAAATGTGCAATGAGTTATATGAGTGAAACACGTCGCCATCATAGCTCAGTGGCAGAGCACTGGTCTTGTAAACCAGGGGTCGTGAGTTCGATCCTCACTGGTGGCTTTGCAAATATTTGCTCAAGCAGTATGTTGTTTCTAATGAAAAGACGCATTTTCCGTATTATTCTTTTTACAGTGCATTCGATTCTCACTCGATGTATCCGGAATATTTCGATCCAAAAGAGGGATGTCTTTTAGGAAGAAAAGGATTTTCATACCTATATAACATATATAAAGATAGGCGAGAGAATGTCACATAAAAAGGGCAAAAATGTGCTTAGTAATAGGACTATAAGCCGAAATGTCCTGCCAACTTGGTTTATTGCTGGAAGACTCCAATAAACTCTATATAGGGGTTTAATATATCCGCCATCTTTTGGTCTAGTGCATTCGAACTCGATTCGATCGTCACCTCAGGGATGAATATGTTATCTATATATATAGCATATCATATTTATATCTATCTGAATAATGACGACAATTTTATAATAAAACGCAAAATGTGCTAAAAAAAATGAGTAATATGAGTGAAACTCGGCATCATCATATCAGTGGCAGAGCACTGGTCTTGTAAACGAGGGGTCGTCAAAGTTAATACTCGTTGTGGCTTTGCAAATCCATTGGCTATCAGTATGTTGTTTCTAATTAAAGAGGATGCATTTTCCGTATTATTCTTTTTTATAGTGCATTCGATGGAAATATCGGAATATTTCTAATAAAAAGGGAAGCTTTTTCGAGTGACATCATAATTAGCACTTTCCGGTTTCGATAAACACTTTACTCCAATAATGTCTGAAAAAACTGTTCCGTAATGGCCATCTATTTCACTGAATAATACCGTCCGACACAATCATTACTGGCATCAGTGGCAAGATAAAACAAAAATCTTGTCTTAAATGTCATAAACCAAAATGGTGAGTTCGATCCTCACTGGTGGCTTTGCAAATATTTGCTCAAGCAGTATGTTGTTTTTCTAATGAAAAGACGCATTTTCCGTATTATTCTTTTATAAGTGCATTCGATTCTCACTCGATGTATCCAAATATTTCGATCAAAAGGGGATTTGTTTTTTTAGGAAGAAAAGTTTTCTTCCGTACGAATCTATATATGCAGAGATAAATGTCATAGATAATTGACTTGTAATGAGTAATGGATGTAATTATTTCGCCATTTAGCTCAGTTAGCGTCGCTTAATGGTCTTATAAACCTTGGTTCGTGTGTTCATGTTTTCACTGGTGGCTTTGCAAATATTTGACGTCAATCCAGGTATAAGTTGTTTCTAATGAAAAAGACGCATCTTCCATATTTTCTTTTATAGCTGGCGCATTCGAGAGCCCGAACGGCATGACTTTGTATAGTTTCGATCCAAAGTGAATATGTTTTTTAGAATCTTCGGGATAGATTTTGCCAGTATATATTTAAATCTAATAGTATAAATTGCTATGCGAGAGAAATTCACTAAAAAAACCAAAAATGTGCAATGAGTAATAGGGAGTGAAAACCGTCGCCATCATAGCTCAGTGGCAGAGCACTGGTCTTGTAAACCAGGGGTCGTGAGTTCTTACGAACCTCACTGGTGGCTTTGCAAATATTTGCTCAAGCAGTATGTTGTTTCTAATGAAAAGATGCATTTTCCGTATTATTCTTTTTATAGTGCATTCGATTCTCACTCGATGTATCCGTAATATTTCGATCCAAAAGAGGGATGTCTTTTTAGAAAGAGGTCTGATTTTATACTCTTACTTGTCAAATCTAATAAACGAGATAAATGTCATTAAAAAACAAAAATCTGTAATGAGTAATAAGAGTCAATTCCGTCGCCATCTTAGCTCAGTGGCAGAACACTGGTCTTGTAAACCGGGGTCGTGTGTTGAACCTCACTGGTGGCTTTGCAAATATTTGCTGAAGCAGTATATTGTTTCTAATGAAAAGACTTCATTTTCCGTATTTTTTTTTGATAGTGCATTCGATTCACACTCGATGTTTTTCCGGAATTTTTCGATCCAGAAGGGGAATGTCTTTTTAGGAAAGAAAGGTTTTCATACCTATATATATATTATATATATATATATATATATATATATATATATCTTTATATATATATATATATATATGATTATCAGTATATATGGGGCTATATATATATATATAGCGGTTATATAAATTGCTATCTGAGTGAAATTTCACTGAAAAACCAAAAATGTGCAATGAGTAATATGAGTGAAAACCGTCGCCATCATAGCTCAGTGGCAGAGCACTGGTCTTGTAAACAGGGGTCGTGAGTTCGATCCTCACTGGTGGCTTTGCAAATATTTGCTCAAGCAGTATGTTTTTTCTAATGAAAAGACACATTTTCCGTATTATTCTTTTTACAGTGCATTCGATTCTCACTCGATGTATCCGGAATATTTCGATCCAAAAGAGGGATGTCTTTTTAGGAAGAAAAAGGATTTTCATACCTATATATATATATATAAATTGCTAGGCGAGAGAAATGTCACTAATAAAACAAAAATGTGCAATGAGTAATATGAGTGAAATCCTCGACATCATAGCTCAGTGGCAGAGCACTGGTCTTGTAAACCATGGTTCGTGTGTTCAAACCTCGCTGGTGGTTTTGCAAATATTTGCTGAAGCAGTATATTGTTTCTAATGAAAAGACGAATCTTCCGTATTTTTCTTTTGATAGTGCATTCGATTCACACTCGATGTATCCGGTATTTTTCGATCCAAAAGAGGGATGTCTTTTTAGGAAGAGAAAGGATTTTCATACCTATATATATATATATATATATATATATATATATTGTTGCGTTTTCGGGGGTTCGAAATGATTGAAGCCGAAGAGCGGGATCCAAAACAATTTTATTCTTTGCCAAAACAGTCCTCCACAAATTGTAGAACAGTTCGAGAAATTCACGTACAATCGATGAAAATACTGATAACACAGATGCAATACACTAACAAAAACAATAGTAAACACTCAGCACAAAAATAATAACTCAATAAAAGCAATAACACACGCACTATGCAATCGTCTCTCTCAAGCAGAGAGGTATCACTTGCATGAAAGCTGAGATCTGACTAACTAACTAGCCGGCTCGGGCCCTTTTATACCTTTCGGTCAGAAACCTCTGGCACTTGCCAGAATAATCTAGAAATAGAAAGGTCTAGAAAAATCCGGAAGGTATGAGAAAAGCTCAATACATAGTGTTACAATACCGCGATAGGGTTGCCAGACAGGGTTATTAGGAGCAGGGTTGCCATGGCCGCCAAGCTTATCGCCCACATTTGGCGATATATCGCCAAATTTGGCGCCAAAAATTAAGTCGCCAAATCCGTCGCCAACTTGGCGCTAGCTGCAATATTTGGCGAGTTTACCATTTAAACCAATGTTAAAGCATGGGGGCCGTGCAATGCAGTGGAAATGATATTACAGGTAAACAGGGTTGAAATCACATTAGATACGACAAATTAGACTGTAGAAATGAACACAAATGAGTAGAAACAATTAGAATAAGACTAAATTCGTAACATTGCCCCCCTCTCAAGAACTGCACGTCCCGGGCAGTACAACCCTTCATCAGACGTTAACATAATAATAAAGCAATTGATTAAAAACAATTAAATGAATATGCAATAATAAACATGTAATACATAGTACAAAATAAACACCTAATGCATAGTACAAAATAAACACGTAATGCATAGTAGAAAATAAACACTTACAAAACAATATACAAAATTATTTACAAGATTATTTACACACTAACTTATTTATACAAGACCATGGTCAAAATAAATTACACGATAATTGACACACTAATAATTATGGCCATAATATGGAGCAAGCCTGTCGTAATGAACGACTCTAGGCTTCGAATTCGTTGACTTACGGATCCGGATTACGACGTCGTTTATTATCTTTAAAATTGTATAAGGACCGTCCCAATGCGATTGTAGCTTAGGAGAAAGTCCTTTGCGTCGAGTCGGGTTGTAGAACCACACCTTGTCACCTTCCTTGAACTGATGTCCTGTGGCTTTTGTGTCGTACCGAGTCTTCATCTTCTCCGTCCTCAGGTTGATCCGTTCTCGAGCCAAATTGTGTACATCTTCAAAACGTGCCTGGAGATTCTGCACGTACTCCTCAGGCGATGAAGGTGTATCCGGAGGGCGACCAAACAGCAGGTCACAAGGGAGACGAAGATCTCGGCCAAAAAGCATCTGGGATGGTGAATATCCGGTAGTCTCGTGAACGGCGCTGCGGTACGCTAGCAGAAAGAGAGGAACTTTCTGGTCCCAGTCTTGTTGGTTCTTGGAGACCATCAGTGAGAGGTTATTCAGGATGGTACGATTAAACCTCTCCACCATGCCATCTGACTGTGGGTGCAAAGGTGTGGTCTTGGTCTTGTCAATTCCGAGTAGTTCACAGACCCCCTTCAATACCGCAGAGACGAAATTTCTTCCCTGATCGGAATGAAGTTGAAGAGGTACCCCATATCTCGATATCCAGTGCTGCACTACAGCCTCCGCTACGGTGGGGGCTTCCTGATCCGGAATGGGGTACACTTCGGGCCATTTCGTGAAGTAGTCCATGACAACAAGTAGGTACTTATTACCAGACGCAGTCCTTGGCAGAGGTCCCAGGATATGGAAAGCGATACGTTCGAAGGGTGCTCCAACATTGTAGCGATGCAGCTTCCCTCGGCTACGTATCTTTGGCCCCTTCCGAGCTGAACAGGCATCACAGGACTTGCACCACTGTTCCACGTCAGCTCTCACTTTACCCCAGAAGAATCGTTCTCGAACTCGGTGCAAAGTTTTCATGACGCCGAAATGACCTCCTGTTGGGCTGCCATGCAATTCTTTGAGTACCTCTGGGATACGAGATCGAGGAAGTACTAATTGCCACCTGAATGTCTTTCCATCCTCTGATTCGAATTTTCGGTATAGAACACCATTCCTGAGATGTAGAGAATTCCAGAGGACCCAATACTGCTTAGTTGTAGGACTATAAGCCGAGATGTCCTGCCAACTTGGTTTATTGCTGGAGGACTCCATAAACTCTATAAGGGGTTTAATATCAGGATCCGCCATCTGGTCTCCTCGAACTTTCTCGTCACTCCAGGGATCGGGTGGCGTCGCTGTTGAAGTTGTTATCTGGCGTATAGCATAGTCATATTTGGTCTCTACTCTGGAACAATGACGACAATTTTCTGGGCATGGTCTTCTTGAAAGGGCATCAGCATTTCCATGCGAGGAGCCTTTACGATGTCTGATGTCAAAGTAATACTCGTTGAGCCGTTGTATCCATCTGGCTACCTGGCCTTCAGTATTTCTAAAATTCATTAGCCAGGTTAAAGAGGCATGATCGGTACGTAGAAGAAATTTTTGGCCATAGAGATAGTGATGGAAATGCTCGATGGCTTTCACAATAGCCAGTAGCTCTTTTCGAGTGACACAATAATTTCTTTCCGGTTTCGATAAACACTTACTCCAATAAGCTACGACTCGTTCCTGGCCATCTATTTCCTGAGATAATACTGCTCCGACACTCTCATTACTGGCATCAGTGTCCAAGATAAATGGCTTGTCCGGTTGTGGATATATTAAGATCGGTGAAGACGTCAAAGCTTCTTTAAGCTGGAGGAAGGAATCTTCACATTCTTTTGTCCACTGAAACTTTTGTTTACTTTCTGTTAGCTTGTGCAAGGGTCTTGCGATGTTAGAGAACCCTTTCACAAACTTTCGGTAATAAGTACATAGTCCCAGGAAGCTTCGCAGCTCACGGAGGTTTTCAGGGCGTTTCCAATTCTTTACGGCGGACACTTTTTCGGGGTCCGTACGAACACCTTCTGCAGAGATGATGTGTCCCAGATAATTGACTTCTTTCTGGAAGAACTTGCATTTCGAAGGGTTTAGCTTCAAGTTAGCGTCGCTTAATTTTGATAACACCTTCCGGATATTTTGAAGATGTTCTTCAAACGTACGCCCTCCTATTATGACGTCATCCAGGTAAATAAGGCAAGCTTCAAAAGTCAGACCCTTTAGCACGGTCTCCATCAGGCGCTCGAAAGTAGCTGGCGCATTGCAGAGCCCGAACGGCATGACTTTGAACTGCCATAGTCCTTGGCCGGAAGTGAATGCTGTTTTTCTCTATCTTCGGGATGGATCTCCACTTGCCAGTATCCGCTCTTTAAATCTAAAGTCGAGAACCATTTATGACCGGAAAGGGTATCCAGGGTGTCATCTATCCTTGGAAGAGGGTAGCTGTCCTTCTTGGTGACGTCGTTAAGTTTTCGATAGTCCACGCAAAATCTTGTGGAGCCATCTTTCTTACGAACCAAGACGATTGGAGATGCCCACGGACTCGAAGACGGTTCTATGATGTCATTTTCCTGCATCTCTCGTAGTAGTGTTCCGACCTCTTCCTGTTTAGCAAACGGCAAGCGTCTTGGGTGCTGTTTAATCGGCGGATGGTCTGCTGTATCAATTCTGTGTTGTGTCACTGTAGTATGGCCAATATCGCTACTGTTTCTAGAAAACACGTCTTCAAATTCTTGGAACAGTCTTTCTGCGGAGCTTTTCTGTTCGGGGACAATTCAGCATTTTCTAGAAGGTCGGGAGTCAACTGTTGAGGCGAGTTGGATAGGAGCAAGCTCGAACTTTTGCAGACACACGTTACTGGACTGCAGGTTGCCAACACTTCACCTTTCTGGAACACTCTAGGTTTTTCAGTTACGTTGCAAACTCTTACCGGGATAGTTTTTCTGGAAAGGTCCACTAGCGTCGAAGCTATTAGCAATCCATTCGCTTTATTTTCCGCAGTTCCAATTAGCCAGAGTTGAAACTCACATCGTTACCGATGTATCCAGGTACTATGATTTCAGTCCTTGGGGGAATGGTAATATTCTCGTTAGCGGTTACCTGTCGAATAGATTCTGTCCTGTGTTCAATTTTGAATATAGTGACTTCTTCGTGTATGGAACGTAATTCGTTCTTGTTGAAGTCTAGAGTGAAACCATGCTCCTTTAGAAAGTCCAGTCCAAGAATGAAAGGGTCTGCAATATCTGCGACATACACAGCATGTTGGTAGGTAGTGTCTCCAAACTTGATCTTGACTTTTAATTTTCCGTGAATATCAATCTTTTCCCCGTCACGGTCTGTAGCACCACGCGGGGTGGGGTCCAGATAAGTTTCTCTTTTAATTTTTGAGCCAGATCGTTCCGAATGATAGACACATTGGCTCCTGTATCGATGATCATGTTGCAGGAAGCTCGTTAACATGTCCCATTATAAAAATTCCATTCTCACCGGTACTCTTTGTCGAAATTTGACACACTGGAATGTGGGGCTTTCCAAAATCTGGCAACCTCCGCCCCACGAGATGGTCATTAATTAGTTTTCCGACACCTCCTTCTGGAAGGCGCTTATTAGTTTCAGCGCCTTGGCGTGCCCGGCAGCTTCTCTGCAAATGCCCTTCTCGACCGCAGGTCCAGCATTTAAGGGTCTTCTTCCCGTCTGCTCTCTGGTTCTCGAAAGAGAGCGTGGGTTCGAACCCCACTTCTGACACCAATTGTTGCGTTTTCGGGGGTTCGAAATGATTGAAGCCGAAGAGCGGGATCCAAAACAATTTTATTCTTTGCCAAAACAGTCCTCCACAAATTGTAGAACAGTTCGAGAAAGTCACGTACAATCGATGAAAATACTGATAACACAGATGCAATACACTAACAAAAACAATAGTAACTTGCATGAAAGCTGAGATCTGACTGACTGACTAGCCGGCCCGGGCCCTTTTATACCTTTCGGTCAGAAACCTCTTGCACTTGCCAGAATAATCTAGAAATAGAAAGGTCTAGAAAATCCGGAGCGTACGAGAAAAGCCCAATACATAGTGTTACAATACCGCGATAGGGTTGCCAGACAGGGTTATTAGGAGCAGGGTTGCCATGGTCGCCAAGCTTATCGCCCACATTTGGCGATATATCGCCAAATTTGGCGCCAAAAATTAAGTCGCCAAATCCGTCGCCAACTTGGCGCTAGCTGCAATATTTGGCGAGTTTACCATTTAAACCAATGTTAAAGCATGGGGGCCGTGCAATGCAGTGGAAATGATATTACAGGTAAACAGGGTTGAAATCACACCAGACACGACAAATTAAACTGTAAAAATGAACACAAATGAGTAGAAACAATTAGAACAAGACCAAATTCGTAACAATATAATTCTCTTCCTGGGACTTCTCCACCAGACCCTGTTCATGCCCTCTCTTCGCCCTATGCAGCTAAACCAAGTGTTCTGCTGATATTTGCGTGAAAGTGTATTTGCATACATAACTAAATTTTAAATTACATTTCATTTCTTAAACTCCATTATTCTAACATCAGGAAAAAGTAGTTAAATGTAAAATAAACAAAATATTAAAAAATTGTTTTACTTAGCGTTTCGTTTGTTTTTAAATTGATGTATAGTACCGGTTAACACACTTTTCCTTTGATAGAAGGACACAGCAACTTTAGAAACACTCCTTTTTTCAAGTCTTCAAAAGGAAAGGCCAAAATTTTAATATTTTTTGTAAGAAATTACGAAGAGAAAAATAAGATAATTTATAATAGGGTTGATATGGTCGTGGATGAGCAAGGGATCTATGTTTCGTTTTTTGCTACTTATCAGGGCTTTTGGTGATGGTTTTTGATTTGGCTCAAACAATCCTCTGGCTACTAAGTCCCAAAAATTGTTTTCAATTTCAATTTTTTTCGATAACCATAGATCAAGCTTTAATTGAAACTGAAAACAAACTCACTGCCACTACGCAGAGTGGCTTGACAGAGAAAGCAAGAGCGTTAGCCCACTTTTTATATGTCGAGAAATAATCATTCGCGTAGTCAGTGATTATGTATAAATTCTACCTGTCAAGGAGTTTACTATGCTCATAGTCAGGAATTAGGATATTTATATGTGAGCACAGCTTTATGAATCTCGTTGCTGAAGAAGGATTTTAAATAAAAATTCCATTATTTATCAATCAATAACATGTTAAAATTATAATATATTTGCTCATGTTTTCAATTTCTATTCCCAAAAGTTACTTGGGTAATTTTTATTTA
Source organism: Trichonephila clavipes (assembly GCA_019973935.1). Classification (NCBI taxonomy): domain Eukaryota; kingdom Metazoa; phylum Arthropoda; class Arachnida; order Araneae; family Nephilidae; genus Trichonephila; species Trichonephila clavipes. The sequence goes on from BMAU01001771.1 coordinate 10,676, forward strand.
ATTTTCATCTTTTCTTAATAATTGGTATGGAGCATCAAGAAAGATTTTTTAAAGGATTTTTTTTTTATTATTTGTGTTAAACGTGTTTGTAAAAAAAATTAAATAGGGTTTATACAATTTATTTTCCTTAAACTCAGGTGATTTCTGATAGAGAGGTATATCTAAAAAGAATGTTGTGTACTTCATTAAAATTGTTTTTCTACGTATATGTAAGACAAAAGGCGATGTTATAATAGTTAGGTTATGTTATAGATAATGTTGCTTTAATATGTTTGTCGTATATTACAATATATTTTGCTTTTGGTGGCACAGTCTGTTTCTTTTTGATACTCTTCTTTACTATTATAATTTCTGTTTATTACTACCCAAACACACTGTCTGTGTAGAAAGAAAGAAAGAAACTGGTTCTGCATGTTGTCAGCTCCAGAACTGGTATTTCGCATGAAACCATGTTTTTTTCATGCTCTGTTGTATCATCATACTTTCTTCTGGGTAATTGTTAGCCAAACATAAAGTAATGTGCCTGAAGAAATAAACTAATATGCTCTTACCATATCTGGTGTATGTTAATATAAGGAAGAATTTTTTTGTGGGTAATGCAATTACGGGTAAATGGAATCTTTTTTGTAGAATTTAAAATTTTCCTATGCACAGAAAAGATTTTCTCTGGTACATAGATGAAGGAAAAGTAAAATAAAATATTAATTTGAATGTTAAGTACTGCAACAAGAGTGTACATTTTAAGTATTTTTTAAAACCATCTAATTCGTTGTTATAAAAATGTATGGAAAATTACAAGATTTATTTTGCATTTGTAATTTATATATATATATAATTTTTTCCTGGGAACTTTAAAAGCTTGAGCGGCATCCATCAAAAAACAGCGGTTATCTCTCTGTTTTTCCAGATCGCCCCTGACTAAGCCGGCTCTGCCATAGTAAGTGAAAATGCCGGATTTTGTTTGTCAAGATCATTTTATAGCAGACTGCATTTTTTTCATGTATTTTAGATGGTCGTTTTATATTTTCTACATCAATATCTTAAATGTCCGAATTTAAAATTACATAAAATTCTTGACATTCGCATCAATGACCATTATAATTTTTATTAGTATATGAATGTGTCATCGCACGATTACATTACTGTTATTAACATATTATTTTAACCATTTAATTAATATTAAGTATAACATAACGCACACAAATTTTCTGAACTTTAAAATAAATGTTTCGAAAACTACTTCAGATATATTCAAAATTTTTCATTCCTACGCTTTGGCTTCTCAGTTTTGCTTTTTGTAAAACTTTATTGTATATTCGTCGGTTTTTTTAGTATATTTTTTGCTCTTAGCATGCATTTCTCAACTAAATTGTATGAAATCTTCGAAATGTATTAAAAAATACCAAAGAAGATATATAATAAAAAAAATTTGAAATTTATATTATACTCAAAGAGTTGCTAGAACTTATGGTAAATAATTTTTAATTTTGAGATATATTTTTTTTTCGAAATTTCAAATGGAATTTCTAACATAAAATTTCTAGCTTTATACGGTCGAGATTCTAAAAAATATCCAGATTTTAAGTACTTATTCAGTTAGCCTTTTAAAAAAGGGTAAATGTTGAGGTATTTTGCATAAATAGATATTTTTGAAGAATAATCGGAATGTTTTTAAATAGCTCGAATTTAAAATTGATTTTTATGTTTATTTATATGCATAAATATCTACTGTAAATGTTTCCGTATATTTTTGATTACCATTTATTCAAACATTCAAGTTTTAAAAAAAATGTGGGGAAATCTTCATTCATGTTGTCTTTGATGTAAACTGAAGTTCAAGCACTTAAAATTCAAATATAATTCAGTGTATTTTAACAATATATAACTAGGCACTGTACGTAAATTTCCCTGAACACTTGGGCTTTGAAATCTAAAAATAAATTAATAGATCTTAATTAGTTTTTTTTGTTATTATTTTTATCAATGTGTAAGAAAATGTTTCAAATTATTTGATGAAGTTTAAATTTATTCATTTTTAGTGGTTGGAAATTTGGAAAGATTTCAAATTTTTTAAAGTGTTTTGTGTTTTATTATTTTTTTTGGCATCTTATAATGAAATAATCATGTTTCAAAAACTGAAAGCATTGATTAAGATAAGAAAAATGAAGCGAAAGAATATACTTTAAAAAAGATATAATTTGTCTAACTATATAAAATAGCAGATTGCCCTGACACGCCCCAACTTGTTACAGTTTGAAATTAATATGAAACCAAAAGTGAATTGTAACATATTTTACTTATGCGTTGGGACTTTTGAAAACTTTTAAAATACAAGCTAGCAAACAAACACTTCTTGGCTTCTAAAGAAATTTACCTCCCCGATTTTTACGATTGCTCCAGGGTCAAAACACGGGGTTCCCTGCGAGCCATAAAACTTCCTATCAGTGTCCTGCTGTGTTGCTTCCTCCGTCCCTCATTATCTTTCAAGATGTTAAACCTTTAAAAGAGGGAAAGGATTTCAGAAAATTGCGGCTAATCCGCTTTTGAAAACGTTAATTGAAGGCAGAAAAACCCGTGCAGTTCATTTTCGAAGCATCTTTACACTGACGGAATTCTCCGTGCTATCCGGTTAGAGGGTTAAGATATCATCAAGAAGATTTGAGGCTTTTAATTGCATTGTTATACTAAATGCTTTAAATAGAGAGGGTGTATTTGTCTGTGAAATAAATAGCCGTAATAACATATTACTTCTATATTGTTATAAGATGATATCAAAACACTTGTTTGAGTATCAAATATATTTTACTGAAATATGCAAAATGTATATGTTCCTAAAATTGGCACACAGAAACTAATGAACTATTTCTTATAGTTTGGAAAAAACAATGACATTTTTGTCAAGTTTATGAAGCTGGTTGAATTGTTTCAATATGAAGAAATAGAAGTTCATGGCAGTTTTGCTTTAATGCAAAATAAATATACAATTTTATGGGATATATTAAATTTAATGAAAAATGATTTATTTGCTTTTTAAGACATTTATTCCAGTTTAAGAATAAAACTTTGCCAATGATTTTAACAACCAAAGTTTCAATTGCAAGTTCACTACTGGTCACTGTAAATACAACACCAAAAGAAAGACAAGAGATAGCTCAACAAAATTTATTTTATAGATAACATGTTGACCAAGTATCAAATGATTAAATTTATAGACTTCTGTGAAGTGTGGCTCCTGCCAGAATCAGTAGCCAGAGTAGCCACCATTGTTTGAGATCACCGCTGCCAAACGCCTCGCCATTGATCCAAAAAGACTTTGGATGTGTTGCTGGGGTACAGCAGACGAAGCAGCTTCCTCACTTTGCCAAAGTTGATCTGGTGTAGTAGCTGGGGGTGTAATCTTAGTCAATCGTTGAGCAACCATGGACCACATGTTTCATTTCGGTGAAAGGTCTCGAGTGCGAGACGGCCAAGGAAATAATTCAATCTGATGATTGACGAAGTACATTGCACAATGTGTCACGTGTGGTCATCCATTATCCTGTTGAAATATGGCTGTGCGGAGATGTAGTGCTGATTGTTTACAGTACCGGCAATGCGTACTAGAGGAGAGCGAGAGTTATATCTAATACCGCCCTATACCATAATACCCCGTGCAGAGCCAGTGCGGTGGTGCATAACGCACATCTTCCGCATCCTCTCTCCAAGGTGTCTTTAGACTCGAATCCGACCATCGTGGTGTTGCAGACAGATGCGTGACTCGTCAGTAAGGACAACTTCATTTCATTCTGCCACCCACATCTTTCTTTCATCTCACCATTGGCGATGGAGACGTCTGTGGCTCTGCGTCAAGGGTAGACCAAGCAATTGATGTCTTGCGGACAGACCACCCTGCTGTAAACGGCTTCGAATGGTACGTGCAGACACTTTTGAAGCGTTACAGTCTCAATGTGCTGCGCTGTGGTTCGTGATGTGACTGATAGATCCGTCACTGTCCTGCACACAATTTGCTTGTCCTCACATGAAGTGGTGCACTGAGGTGGATACGATCGACCACGTCGTTCGTCGTATTTTCCTGCATCCAACGGTCACATATCCGCATTACAGTTGTTTGGTTTCGTCCAACACAACAACTAATTTCTCTGAAATGTAATCCACAATCACTGTAGGTGACTATCCTTCCTCTGTCCAACTCGGATACTTGATCAAAAGCTGATCGCTGTTTTCTACGAGACATAACTAATCGTTTTTTGAAAAAAACACAAGAAAAACACAATTGCCAAACTTGAAATCGTCGAAATCACCAAGCCTTAAATAGGGCATTGAGGTGGCGCCTCATGCGCGCGTGATGTGTGTCTGTGCTGAAATTCTAATCATTTGCTCTCTTATCTCACCTCCGCTAATGCATGTTGTAAACTTCATGTTATTTGCATGCTACCTTCGGTGTGTTGCATTTACGGTGGCCAGCAGTGCAGTTATCTTTATACGATACGCAGATTTTCTTTTATTCTTTAGAGTAAATAATAAATTAAATCTAATATATTTCGATTTATAGGAAAATCTTTAAAACTGTTTGGTTACAGGACATAAAGTTATTAAGAAAAAATACATAAAGTTATTAATTCATTAGAAGAGTATAGTAAGTTTATAACCCTATTTTGCTTATATATTATATATGCCATTTTACATTTTCATAAGATTCTGCAATATAAGTGCGTGGTTTAAAAAAACAATAATTGCCTTTGTTGGCCTGAGCCAACAGGTATTGTTATTTTATTTATTTTGCTGACCTTTTTCTACTTTTTTTCCAATGCGTTTTCCTTTAAGGCAGTGTTTCTCAAACTTTCAATACTGGAGCCCCCTTTTTCAATCACAATTTTTATCGCGCCCCCCTTATACATAATAGTTTACTGAATGCAATAATAATGCACTTTTACGATAAAGCAACAATATTTATTATAAACCGTACAAATTCATGACATAAAAATTAAATTTTGTATATGTTACTTTTAAGCAAAAAAAAGTTAAGTAATAGGATAAATACTAAGTTATTTTCCTTTCTCTGATTTTTTTTAAATTGGAACATCTTACGCTAGAAGACAAAATATAGATATCAGCTAATATAGAAAATGAACTCAGAGGGTCAATTTCTTATCTTAAAAACTCCTTTCAAAAAACTTTGCTCTGTAAGACAAGCATGGAAGTAGCTAATAATTATTAAACTTGTTCTTAATTTAGTATTAATTAATTAGTCATAAAATACTCATGTGCACCACTCATACATTAAAAGCAGTGTTTCTCAAACTTTCAATACTGGCGACCCAATTTTCAATCATAATTTTTTTTCTCGCCCCCTGAACAACAATAATGTATTTACTGCAATAAAAATGCACTTTGAGAGAGAGACGCTAAAGTTACAATACGATCTTAATTATAAACCGTACAAATTAATACGATAAATGTATTAAATTTTGAGTATATTTTAAGTAATTTATATATTTTAAGAAAATTACTTAAAATATATATTACTTAGAATTATGTTATTTTTCTTTCTCTAATTTTTAAATTGGAACAGATCGCAAAATGATGTATTTAATTAAAGATTTATTTCCTTCAGCATATTAATTTCTCAAAGCACAAATGTCATTAGAAAAATAGTCTAGTCAATGTCGCTCTCTATCATATCCATCACATCTGGCATTATAGGGTACGTTTGCGTGAGTCTGGGCAACCTATCGGACGTCTGCGCAAAACATGTAAAAATGCTTTTCCTCGTACAATTCAGTCAGTTTTGGTCGACTCGATACTCCTATAGCTACCGAATCTAGCTTGAATGTACATTTTTTAAATTTCCACGTCAATTGTAATTCACGGTAATTAAGTATTTACGGCAGTAGATTAAAACAATATCATACATACATTTTTAAGTCGTAAGCAAACATTCGACCATAATAAACAATCAACAAGTACACAGACGAACGAGCATGGTTCCGAAAATTAAATCAAGGCGATCTTCTCAAAAATACTTAAATTTTGGATTTACCACTACTGAAGTAAATGATGGAAAAAAAGCCCCAGCTCGATATGTGTTAAAACTTACAAATCTGTAGAACAACATGTGAAAGTTGTTTTTAAAACATGTAAAATCATTTAGATACGTTGGCAAGGATTTTAAAAAGTATTTTCTGATGAGGACAGCTTGGTAGCAAGTTACGAGTGATTAGGGATCTATTTCAAGATACTCCAGAAGGGCTCTCAACTTCCGAAGAAGAAATCTTCATAGATTTCACATTCAGTGAAAAATTAAAAATGCAATTTTTTGTAATAAATCGCTCTTTGAATTTGGGGTAGAGGTGGATGAGGAATTATCTGTACTGAAAAACAAAAGCACTTCGTATACTATTACCATTTTCAACATCCTACCTTTTGCAAACCGGATTTTCTGCAGTGGATGCCTTGAAGACAAAAAATATAGATCTCAGCTAAATATAGAAAAATAACTCTTTAAGTGTCAATTTCTGATATTAAAACCTTCCTTTGAAAAAAACTTTCCTCTACAAGAAAAGCCCGTGGAAGTCCCTAATAATTATTAAACTTGTTCTTAATTTAGTAATAAGATTGATTGATTGAATATTAACGTCGCACTGTTCACCTGCACGAGGGCTTTTGACGACGGACCACGTAATTTTGAACCATGGTCAAGTGACGTGGATGACACCTGAGCTGGCACTCTTCTCTCCTAACTACCACACCACACCAACGGGAAAAAGTCTCAACTCTCAACAGATTTAACATGCAGCGCTGCCCTACGTGGCGGGTCTTTAGTGGTACTGGGCTCGAACTCGTGACAAGGCAAGCCACGATCCGATACCTATACCACTCGGCTACCGCGGCCAAATTCAGTAATAAGAAATTATTTATAAAATACCTTCTTCAGTACTGATACATCAAACGTATACTTGAAACACCGACTCTTCGCACGAGTTCATTTTAAAAAAAATAAAACATTATTCTTGATATAATAGCTGAACTGTAAGGAGAGTAAAACTGTGTGCACGACATTGTATACAAAAATGTAAAATGATTTTTTTAGATAAATGCTATAATTGTAAATAACTGTTTAAAAGAACTGTAATTTTAAACTTCACACAATTAGCATTTAGAATTAATGTTAAATTATGAAAAAGAATATAAAATTCCGATGAAGAATAATTGTGTTACTTTTTAACATTTAAAGCGAGAAGACTTCAAAAAAGTTTAACCCGGGAGCAGGCGCGTACTCGATACTAACATTAATGGTAGTGCGGGGGACTCAGTCATCCCAATCATTTGTTTAGAATTATTTTTACTGTACACGATACAAATCGGAATTCTAGTGAATATTTTAATTTATAGAAAGTATACTTTTACCTTCTTTCAAGGACTATTCAATTTTGATGATTTGAGAAAAATCCAATAAAACTGAACTAAAATGATTCAAAAGTACAAGACCATAATAAAGGACGCAAATCAGACACTTTTCAATTATCCTACAGGAATGTTAAACCAATCAATTCTTTTTCCAAATATCGCAAACTCAATTATTTACAATTTCCCTAAGCGAAAAGCAAACGCATGAAAGATGGGAGGGAACTAATATTGATAATAACCATACCATAAGATTGAAGGTCAATCAAATGATTAGCAAACGTACTATGCAGCCTGGCTGAAAAGTGAATCATGAATTCCTTTTCTTTTTCTACAACTAATGTACAGTATTTCAATAATAATTACAGCGGTGAATTGTTTATCTTCTTAGAATTTTTCTCAGGGTCTGGTTTCGTTTTTTCTTTTAACGAGTAATATTTTATGTTAAAACGTAATAAAAAAATCACTCATTGAGGAAAAACAGCAAATAAAACAAAATGTTTTTTTTCTTTAATTTGGTTTTGGGATCAAAGATAGCTATTTGATGACGGATAAAAGCTAGATAATAAATATAAATTATGTCAGTGTGTTGTTGTGTGTATTTTTTTTATTATGGAAGAAAGCATTTTGTTTTACTTCTCTTTTCCGGTTATTTTTTTAAAAAAAAAAAAAAATCTTTAAATTTTCGATACGCTCGCGCCCCCTTTAGGGTCATCGCGCCCCCAGGGGGCGCGCCCCACACTTTGAGAAACACTGCTTTAAGGCCTTTGCAAAAACAATTACTCAGAAACCCATTATTCATTATTTTTAAAAAGCAAAACATGGGATTCTGCTTACGAATTTAGTCACACGTAAAAAATTTTGTTAACCTTTGAAGTAAATGCATGAGTGCACTACAAAAATTCTTATAATGGACTATCCAATTATTTTTGAGGTTACGAAAGTTTTGAACAGCAAAAGATCCTTGGTTCCTTATTTTTCTTCAAAAGCATGATAAACTTCTTATACCTTTCTGTATTTTAGTCGGTGCATATTATGTGCAAACAAGTTAAAACTTGAGTCCAAATATTAATTACAAAAATGTTAATTACTTTTAAAGTAATTATTTTGTTTTTTTGATTTTTTTTAAATCATACTTACGGAAGGTATATATTAAATCAGAATTTATACTACAAATATACTAAAATGTACTTAAGAAGATGTGAAACATCTCCTAAAGCCAAAACAGACTTAAAAATACGTTTTAAAATATTGTTTTGTACATATACGTATATTTGCAACCCTAATGCATTCTTATAATATTCTTATTTCTAAGAAAATATTCATTGAGTGTATTATTACTAAAAAAAAATATGGCTTGTTTGTGTGGAAACATTTGAAATTTTGATGATTATTTGTATCAGCGTATTTCGTTACATAAATTTCTGAGATAATTTTAAAAATTTCAAGGAATTCAATTTTTCAAACTTAAATAGGTCATTTATTTTCTTTGATTTTTTTGTATAAATTGATTGCAGCACCTTTTTAAAATACTACCTCTGACAATAAAAATCGGTGAATGAAGTCAGAACGGCTGATTCGGTGACAGTGGCGAAACAAAACGATGCACATGTGTAGCGGCAGTCGTTGATCATTTGGCCCCTCCCTCATTGTTCAGTTGCGACTCATTTGTATTCCGTGTAAGACTTGTTTTACGAAGTTCTTGTTAAGTACGTTGGTTCTTAACTAAGAACAGGAGAATGATCTAACGGGAGATTAATTTAAAGATTTGTTTTAAGCTTGACAAGACACCAAAAGAAACTTATGAGATACTGGTACGTGTTTATGAAGATTGAGCACTGTCCTTGAAGTGTATTTACGAGTAGCTCTCCCGTTTTCATAAAATATGGAAAGTGTTTATGACAACCCCGAATCAAAAGACTGGCGACTACCGTCAATGACAAAAACATTGAGAAAGTAAGGGAATTAATCAATAAAGTTCGTCTATTAACTATGCGCATGGAAGCTGATTAACTGCAGATTAATCTTGAATCCGTGCGACAAATCGTTACCCAGAAATTAGGGGTGAAAATATGTGTGATCGATGTTGACGATATTATTATTGATGATATTCCTAACATCTAACGAAATGAGACGAAGTTTTTGAACTCCATCCCAAAAGAAAACTCCTTACAAAGTTTCCAGGAGATGTATAGCAGATTTCAGTCGTGCATACTTATGAGATGTGACTATTTCGAAGGAAAGTAAGGTAACTTTTGTTAACATTTCATATTCGTTAATGATACCGGGCTATTCAACGAACTTTATTGTCAGAGGTTGTACTATACAGAATAAGAAAATTGTCATAATTTATAACTTTATTTGTTTATTATTCATAAAATTCAAATTTCCTAATTAAATTCTTCCATATGTATTTGAAATGTAGAAGATTAAAATTGAACCTAGAGGATATTTTGAAATCCATATTTCTTTTATCCTCGTAATCATTTATATCAAAGCAAATTGCATATTTATTAAGATCCGGTTGTCTTTTTCTGGCTGAATTATATAAACTTAATTGGTGTTTTTAATAAGTTTAAATTTAATTTGAAATTTTCTTCAGGAATTTATAAGGTATGATATATATTTGAAAGGATCGTTGATAGAAGTTTTAGAAAAAAAATTGTAAGAATTTTTTGAGTTATTAATCGTTTTATGAATAAATAACATCGTTGTATATAAAAATATTAGCTATAAATTACATTTTTAAAGTGATCAATACTACATGCTACGATCAAAACTACTATTAACATTATGTTTTGCAAAAATATGCAAACGATCGCAATGAAAGGCAATACAAGGAAACACTCTTTTAGGGCACTTTAAGAAATCATCAGCGAGTCTCAATTTTACTCTCAGTGTTAAAACCTTATTAAACATTTGAATAATGCAAAATGCTTCAATCATTATCAATCCAATCTTGCTAAGTTCCACCGCGCTATGAAATTGCACTTTCACTAAATATCTTTAGCACAATGAAATTGTATAGATCAACACGTAATTCACACTTTATGTGAGTCCTATTTCCAATAATCTAAAACTTTATGAATGCTAGATGAACTAACAGGGTTCATTTACTCCCTAACCGGAAACACTGGTATTCCATTTAGAATGTAATGGTCATTACACTGTTAAGGAAATTACATTAGAGAGCTTCGATTACTCACTAATAGTTCTTCACGTAGATAATGGAATAAACAACTCCCCTTTAATAAGGATGGAATTTGAAAGCAACAGCTGGTAAATGCTTCATTCTATGTTTAAATTATGAAAATTTGTTGAATGGAAAAGTACATAATACACATTCTTCGATGGTTCTTTGAAGAACAATTAGGCATTATTGTAAAACTGTAGATATTTAAATTTAGTAGCCGTAGCCTTTATCATTAAGTTTCTAATAACACCAGTGAATAATGGATACCTTTTTAAAAGATGGAGTTTCCGAGAATTTATCTGTTTAGAAAGCCTTTAAGTAGAGTAATACTATCAAAATATGTATCAATGGGAATATATTGTGATAGTAAGAATTTTAAACAACGGTTAGAAAATGGAACCTCATTGGGAGTGCAAATGCGAAGAAAATGTAAAACGCAACAAATGTTATTTGTTCTGAAAGTTTGCACCGCATTAGTTAACATTTTATTACATAACATTTTAAAGTATTTCCAAATTTATTTCTTCTTGGCATAGAACAAACTGTCGAGAAATATTTTTGATTCCGCAATTAAAAAAAAGCAAGGATAATATGTGTCTACTTTGCTACTATTATTACTGTATTGAGTTACTTTAAACTTATACGTAGGTATGGATAATTCAATAAATAATTATATTCTGGAGTTTCTTGCATGAGGGAAAGATATCATGACATATATCAATAAAATAATTAGATAATAATGAAGAAATGTAGAATAATGTCAAGAAATGTACACGAAGTTTCAGTTAATTAATTATATATTCTGAAATCTTTCGCTCCCGAAGAAACAAAATATGCACACAGAAAAATCTAGCAATATATGTATATATATATTACATAGCAATTAATCCAGAAAAAAGTCCATTCAGCTAGAAGTAATTGTCTCATTTTATGGTGGATAATTGTTACAACGGTGGTGTATTGTATTGTTTATGCTACTGAAATTTGCTTTTTAATTGAACTATAAGTACAAATCAATCATGATTTTTATTGGGGGAGTGAGCAATTGTACTGTTAGATACTCAATTAAAATAAAATATAAATGCTAATTTTCAATTCATTTTTATCGAAGCTTACTTGAAAGAAAGGAGAAAAATTATTTTCCATCCATTAATATGATAATACGACACGCTGCGATTATGGTACCTTTAATTTATTCAGTCATCCTATTACAGAATGTATCTTTCAAACTTTTATCCTAAATGTTATTCATATATTGCGAAATAAGGGAAGGAACTTTAAAGTTAGTTTTTTTTCTTATATTTTTATTATTTAAGTACAAACTACACATAAGAATAAAAAAAAGTTAAAACTTACTTGTTTTTTTCTCTTATATTGATTACTATTTAATTATAATCTATACTTTTGACAGCATATTCCATTTTATAAAATTTGTAATATTTTACTCAATATTGACGAAATGTTTCCAAAAGGCGCCAAACACGTTGCGATAGTACGTAAGTTCCAATTAGTCTAATTATTTAAACATATTTATAAGTAAATTACTTTTTATAACATTTTTATTTGGTACTTTCGTATATTATGTTATCTTGGATCTCCTAAAAAAATAATCTTTTTTTTAAATTATTTTAGCCTGCTCTGCTCGTCTTTCGTTTACTCACTGAAGTTGAGTGACAGTGAGCATGGCAATAATATTTAAAGAAAAAAAATAAAATTCACTGGGAAAATTGCACATAAAAATTTTTCATAAAAAAGCAACACACTCCTAAATAGTTTTTAATTCAACCACGCGACGTGAGCACGATTTCCGACTAGAGCCGTCAAAAATCGATTAGAGTAACCGAAACGAACTGAACGTTTAATTTAAATCCACGCTTCAGCAAAACACGTCTATAAAGAAGTTGTCACTTCAAAAAACGTAAATCTTCTCCTTTTCTTAGCTGGTTAAGAATTGCGAAGAACTTCCCATACAGAATGAGAGTATATGCGTGTTCTATATAGTCCAGCATTGTTCGTGATTGTGTTCAAGTTATGTCTACGAATGAACTCACGGCCGTTGATGAAAGGGTCATAATGTAATGGCTATGAAATACATATATACATGGTTTCCCGAAATGCAAAATAAAGCAAACCTGGAGGAAAAATGAGGGTTATATCTGTTCTAGAAAAACAATTAACAAATCCCCATCGCTTGGTCCAGTGATGATAGGCATTTTTTCGAAAACGTGGAAAATTAACATCCTCCAACTCATTATTAGGTATTGTGTCCACAAATTGTACGTTTTGCAGTTATTCAACTACTACTATTAGCTCGCACTCTCTCTATATTTATTTATTTATTTAACTTGGTGGGATATTCAATCGTTAATAAAACACATTTTAATGCGCTTAATTGGGCTGAAATTTTATATACAGGATTATTTTAGATGATAATATAATAATTTAATTATAATTAATAAAAATAATGGAATAAAACTAATTATTTAAAGTATTACAATTACAGCCACGTTGGCATCATTTTTGGCGACTTGAGTCAAACGTTGAAAAGGTTTTTTTCTCACGTTTTAAACCACAAGCTGAACTGAAATTTAAATACACGATTGTTTTGGATGGCAATACGATATTTTAATAATAATTAATAAAAAGTAATTACCACTTAATGTTGTGATTCTGCCATATGTATATACATATTTATATTAATTGTAACTATTCAATAAAAAGTAGCTAAAATAAAAAAATTCTTTGTTGATCTAAGTAGAAATTGAGTTATTTTTTTAATTATTTGTTTTACTGAGACGTAATCTTTAACAGCGGTGTTATTAATTAATTGCACAATCAGGCAAACATCTTTGCTGTTTTAGTCAAAATTTAACATAAATTTTGCTTGAAACTTAAATTTGACTCTTCAATAAAAGAAAAATATTGTATGCACATTACGTCCGAAAGTTTCTCAAATAATGGCTCATTTCGTTAAGATTCCAAAAATTTATACAATACTTTTTCTTTTCTGTCTATAACAATCATAGAGATATTTTCTTTCATTTGAAGGGCATCTACATTTTCCAAGTTATTGAATTATTATTTTAATGTCTGAGATCTTAAAAAACTTTTCAACCAAGTCTTATCACTATACTGAAGACGTTTAACCATTCTTAGAAAGAAGATATTTACTAGCATTGCGGCGATATTTGAGGAGATAAGAGTTATAAAATTTATGAAAAATATATAAAAGTTAGAGTTAAAAAAGTTAATTTTTCAAAGTTGCAGCATTGTACTAAAATACAGAGTTTCATAAATATATCATTATGCTATTCAGACTTATGTACATATTACATGATGCGTAACTAATTTTTAATATATTTCAGTAAAATATAAAACAAGTGAGTGTTTAATTTATTTTGCTCACGAATTAATTTAGCTCAGTAACCTCACTTTTCATAAAATTGTTTAAAAATTCAGTTTTTCCTCAAAATGCTATGACCATTAAACTTAAAGTTGTAGTGTAGTTATTTTATGATATTGAATATATATATATATATATATATATATATATATATATATATATATATATATATATATATATATATATATGAGGCAATTTAAAATCAGAATTATGTTTTGTTGCTTTTAAAGACATCAAAATAATGTTCGTGTATTTTTAGTGGGAAAGAAATTCTGAGCTTTCAAATATTAAAATTATTGGGGTAGTTGAAAATGTGGACAATGTTTGAGACATATTTCAGACTGCAACATCAAAAAAAAATTATAATTTCAAATAGTTTTAAAATCTTATATAAAAAAGGCGATTGTATTTATTGCAAAACTTATTCATGTCCATAAATTAAGGATAATTCAGAATCACACAGAAATTGAATTCTAAAATAAAAATTTCACCCACATTCAACCACATCTTGAAGAAGAATATGCAAATTACAGGAAACCACCAGATGGCGCTGATAGTCCGTCACAATGACGAGAGTGTAAGATAAGAGTATATAAGGAATGGTGACAAAGAAGTAAAATTGTTCACAAGCGCTTTAAAAGCCTTTCAGTGCAATCACGGTATAGTTATTGCACAAAGGAAGCATTTGGATGATTTTTACGTGGTAGAATTATTGGACGACAGGAATGTGGACATACCCAGCTGGAAGTATCCGAGGAACTTGGAATCGCACAGAGTGTCATCTCATGGATTTGGCAACGAGTCCAAGATGATGGTAATGTGAGTAGGTGTTACAGCACAGTTCGCCCGCGATTTACAACGCCGAATGAGGACAGGTATATATATATATATATATATATATATATATATATATATATATATATTTGGCAGTTACTGCCAAAAGAAACAGACGGTGCACAGCATCAGACCTGTCTCGTAAGCTCTCTTCAGGTACCAGTACGACAGTTTCAAGGAAGACCGTGTACAGACGCTTAGGGCACATTGGTCTATATGCTCGTTGGCCTGTCAGATGTGTTCCACTTACCGCAATTCACTGTCACCACCGATTAACCTAGAGTAGAGAGCATGCATTGTGGACACCACAACAGTGGTCTTGTGTGATGTTTTCAGACGAGTCCAGGTTTAGTTTGCAGTCGGATTCTCGCCGGACATTAATATGTAGAGCGCCAGGTACCCATTACCACCAAGAGCACACTAACGACACCGTTACGGTGGTGCAGGATGGCTCGTTTGGGGAGGATATATTCTTGGTTCCAGAACTGACCTACAAGTTCAGAGTGTAATGATGACAGGCCACATCTTTTGGGATGTCATTCTGGAACAACATGTACGTTTCTTTCGGGGCTGCTATGGGTACTGAATTTCTGTTTATGGATGACAACGCCCGTCCTCACTGTGCAAAAATTCTAGAAGAAAGCCTTCAATCGGAGAATATCACCCGTATGGTTTGGTCAGCATACTCACCGGACTTGAATCCAATAGAACATGTGAATGATATGCTTGGCGAACGAATTGTAGCCCGTCAACCCCCTCCCACCTGTCTACTGGAACTTCGGAGCGCATTGCTCGATGAGTGGTGTAATATTCCCCATGATCGAATTGATAATTTGATACTCAGAATGCGTAGGCGTTGTAAGGCCTTTATTACATCGTCTGGGAGACATACTCCGTATTAACCATCATACTAACCATGTTATACTGTTTTTTATAAATAGGTTCTGTTTTGAAATTTGCTCCAGGGAGTAAAAATCGCAATTTTTATTAAATATGTGAAACATATAGCATCTTTTTTGCTCTTTACCTTTTGTTTAATAAATAGACTTAACAAATAAGTCAAATTTGTTTTGCTTATGTCTCTTTCTTTGCCTGAACTTCATTATTCTTAATTTATGGACATGAGGGTATATAAATCCATAGAAAATATTTACACTTTTTGATAAAAATAAAATATCTTGCATTAGATTATTTTTGAGAAAGATACGATTGAAATCAATTTAAACAAAAATCGAATAGATGATAAATAATTACTCAGAAAATTATCCATTCACGTTCTCAGAATGAATAAATAAAGGGAGTCTGGTTTTGAATCCCAGAGAAGACATGAGTGCTTGTAAATGTGTAGTGCTTTCGCGGTGCATGAGTTGCTCTAAATGGCGGTTGAGCCGCAAAATCCTCTCGTGAATTTGGGGGAAGGGGAGGAGAATTGGGAGGCCTCTAGAAAAAAGCCCATTGGTGCTTAAAACTACGGATAACGAAAAACGTTCATTCTAGCCCTTTGCCTTGATTAATTTCACTGACCTCTATCTGATATCGTCAGACAGGTGACATTATCAACAAGAACACCAGGTCTGATCTGAAATATACCATTTTAGTTTCATTTAAATAAGTTCAGAATGTTTACCTTGTAGTTCTAATTGAATAGTGCATTTAAGGAACTTCATTTATTCTTTAATTCCTACAGATTTAAATTATAACCAAAATTATAAGCATATTGATGTTATAATTGATAACTCAATTACAATAATCAAAATAAGAAATAGAAGAAATTTCGAACAACCAAAATTATTGATTTATTTTCTCCAAAAAAAAATTGTGATTGGAAGTTCAATTTAATTAGACAAATAACCAATAAAATATTTTTTGTATGAAGAGAGTAATATATGTTGACTGGAAGCAGTCAAAAACATATGTAGCAGTGGGCAAGGGAAAACTTACATCCAGATGATATTGGGTGAAATACCCATCAAATATCGGACTAGTGTAATGATATGGACATGGCTATCAGCAGATGTTGCATGACGGCTACAAATAATTAAAGGAAGATGCAAATCTAAAACAAAATTGCTATCTTCCACTAATAATCCACAGTTCCCTATTATTTATATTATAAAACTTCTTAAAATATAACAAGTTATTTATTCAGCGAAAATATAACATTTTAGATAAAATTTTGGGATTCATTTCGATATCTGTTTTAAATATTTGAAAAATAATAGCTTTTAAATTATGTAGGTTTAATAGCTCACTATGAATTAAGTCTTTAGCGTGAGACGTATGAACTGTGAAATAAACTCGCAAAGGTAAATAAATGATTTAACAAGAGTTCTAAAATTAATACATTTTACTGTATATGTATATTGTAATTAAACACTAAGAAAAATATACTTTGTACGTGATTTAGGAGCTTCATTCTTTGATCGGAAAATAATTAATGTAAAGTATTTTAATTGATATATATGAGAAGTATTTGCTTAAATATCAGTCTCATTATCATTATATAAATGATCTTCTTGTTTCCAAATAAAATCTTACGATATCAAATTACTAATTAATTTACATTGAAATATTTGTGCAAATACTATGATTTCAATTAATTTATGAAAACTAATTTTTACTGAGAGAAGAGTCAGAATAACGAACATCATATGAGGGGGAAAGTAGTTAAAACCAATATCTTAGGAATATTTTTTTAACAGATAAATATAATCTAATTTCAAATATTTCATGATTTTAGTTATTTGGGAAGTGATCTTCAATCATCCTTTTTAATTAAAAATTTTTCACACAAAGTAAAATGAAAATGATTGCATCTAATTTATGGTGACTCTAATTAAAATAGCATTAAAAATGTATTTTCTAATTTAGGTTTTTACATAAGTTGTAAACTTGTCCACGTCCTCCACCTTCAGAAAATTAATAAGGTACACATATACATTTACTAAAAAAATGAAGGTTATAATTTTATTTTCTAACTTTTAGAAAATGTTTTGATTACTTTAACATTCATCTGGTTATTATTTTAGCAACGATTACGTACGAAGGATTTAATTAACTTTGAAAAAAGCTATTAGTTTTTGATTTATTGCTTTATTTGTTCACATCAGAATTCATTAAACATTTTAAAGATATTTATTTATTTAAAATTTTGTTTTGAAAACAGACTCTGAGAAAAAAGTTTTAGATACACTAATTAAATAAAATTTGCGAGTTCAGTAAAAATAAATAAATAAACAAAATTTATATGTAAAACTTTGTAAGCTTATTGCTTATTTTAAGTAGCTCAATTTTTTGGGGGGAAACAGCAATATCCAATAATTGATAATATTAAATTTTTAGATTATTTTTAATAAATATGTTACATGTTTTTAATAGGCTATTCTCAGAATTCAAGTCAGAATATTTGCACTCCTTTTATTTGAAAAAAAAATCCCACAAGTTCTTATGAATATACTTATAATGAAAGCAGAGAGTATGGATATAATATTTAAAATTACAAATAGTTTTTGTGTTACTTTCCCAAAATATAAAAAAAAAAAATATTCCTAACCTTTAGTAAAATAATTTTATTTCTAATTAGGCACAAGGAATCCTTGTATTCAGAGTTTCAAGCATGTTATAACATTTTAAATGTAAAAGCTTTACCGTTTGAGAAGATCCAACTGGCTTTTATATTATATATAATTTTTACATTGTATTAAAACGAATATGAAAAATTTTAGTCTAATCATAATGCATACTATCTATCACGATTTTGCTTTTGGAAAATATCAATAGCAAGATACAATTGGAATGATTCTCAAAATTAGTCACCACTTAAAAATTTCAATTTGAAAATCACATTCGATTCTACGTTAAAATTAATATTTTCAAATTTTAGATCATAACAAGAATTTCGATAAAACCTTTTTTTTTTTTTTACCACATTCGTTTCAATTATTTTCATCTATCAAAGCAATACAAGATAGGATATTCACAGTTTAATGCGTGTTTATTTCTTTTATAAATTAAAGCAATCATTTTATTTTAAAAAGCATGTTTATAAAATAACAAATTATACATTTAATGAGTTGAAATATTTATATAAAATATGAAATAAATCTAATGGACCAAGACATATTTGTGAAGTTTTATATTTGATAACTATTGAATGAAAGTTAAAAATCAACAAACTCAAAATTAGTTTTTTTTTGTTATGGCTATAAACCTCTGTATTTACTTAATAAAGTTTAAAATATCGTAATAGTAAGCAATCGTTTCCTACGCCTATTGGCTTGAGAAACTGAAAAATTGCAATTTATTCTTATAGATATTTTAATAATTTTCACGTGAGAATAAAATATCTGTTTTTGTTAAAGTTGCACAAAATAAGCCATGCATATATATATATATATGTGTGTGTGTGTGTGTGTTAAATTCGTGTTACAGATAAAGATAATTTTTTTAAATGCCAGAGATTGTTTCCTGCATATGTTTTTACTGTGATAGAAGATTGATTATGTCTAAATTAATATAATTTTTTAAAAGTGTTTTATTTGAAAATGCTTAACTATTTTAAATTTCTCTTAAAACAATGTTGATTTTTTTCGACTCTAAAACTTTTCTAAGTACATATAATTTTAAACCAAATGCAAACGGAATTACTGATCAAAGCAATTAGAGAATAATTACTTTTTATGTTTATTTAAACAAATTCATTTATTCTACTCTTAATTTTTCAGAAGGAATGCTTGTTACTTTTTTAAATTGGTTTTATTGTTCTTTATAAATATGCATTTATTCGTATAACCATATAAATACATAATGAGAAAACTAGATAACACATTTTGCGAACAAATGAAGGATAAAATATAGTATTAAGTTCAGGCTAACATATTTAAAAATCACTTTATTCACGATGTTGTTTATAATCGTAGTTGGTATGTCTACCCTCACTATCTCCATAAAACCAAATTAGTTCAAGAATAAAATAAAATAACAAAGATCTTCTCATGAACTATGACAAACCAAACATTTAAATATAAAAGTAGGAGAGGTTGATTTGCATTGCGACCCAATTGAAATGTAAGAGCATGTTGTAGCCACTGAAAAAAAAAAGGTTTATTTATTTCATTCATAATGATATAAATGTTTTTCTTGGTGAAAAATTATCTTACTATTTTAACTATAAATCTCATAACTTATATACTTAAGGTATCTAACTAGGTTCTGAAACACGAGAAAAAGCGCATAAAGGATTTTTTTAAAAATATATTTAGTTTCACACACTTGCATTAAGAAACACATGTAAAATTGCTTAAGAATACTATTACAATAAGCCATTATTTGAATGTAATATTTTGATCTAAAAATTAACTAAAAAAACCCTATTTTTAAAACATTCTCCTCTTATGAAAAATACTTCTATTATGATAATATTTTGCTTGTGTATAGCTATAACTTATCCAAAGAGCCTGAACAAGGATTTTGGTAAAAATCACATTATTTTAGTTACAATAGAAATAATTACCAATGTTTTTTTTCCTGGTTTAAATTTATTCAGTATGATGTGTTAAGACGGTACGATTCAATTGACAAAAATTGGTCAAACTATTAAATCTAATTTTTTTAGCCTAAATTACTTTTTATGTAATTTTCTTCAAACTCACAAAATTTGAAAGCTCTATCTTTAAAAAACGCATAGTTGTGATCACTTTTAAATTTTCTTTTTTTTTACATTCTAATGGCAAATCAAAACTTAAAATTGAATTATCTCGGAAAGATAAAATAACTCGTTTTTCTTCATTTTAAATACTAAGGGTTTTTTCTATTGTGCCTAATACTTTGAATTTTTTTACTTGTTGCTAATAGTACATGGAATAAAAGTCAGAATGCATTTTTCAACCAAAACAATACTTATTTTTTTTAAAAATATAATTGAATTTAAAATGTACACATTTTTTAAAGAATTTTCAATACGTACTCATAAAAAGACATAGTTTTACGTACTGGTAAATCAAATGACATATATGTACGTCAATTTTTGTAGGAGGAGTAGCATTTTAAAATCATTTCACAAGTTTCAAGTGTTTCCCTTAAAAAACTAAATCATTAGCTTTTTATGAAATTTTGAATACAAAAATATGTTTTACAGTATACATACTTATAGGAATCAACCAAAAATAGTATGAAAATCAATAAATTTAAAAGGAAATTGTGTAAATCGTACGATGTCCCCTTAAAATATGAATAAATCTACTTCTAAGTTGTATACTTCAAAAATCCTAGTTCAGACACAGTAGAGAGGCCTTAGCACATACATGCAAAATATTATCATTATAGAAGCATTTTTCATAAAAGTAGAATGTTTCAAAAATATTTAACTCTAAATTTATTTTTTGCCAAAATATTGTATTTAGATATTTTTCATTGCAATAATATCCTTAAAACAATTTTATATGTGTAATTTATTGTAAGTGTCGCTAAATATAAAAATAAAAAAAATTCGTTTATACGCTTTTGCAAAATCAAAGTGGATACCTTAAGGTACGCAGTCGGATACCTTAAGCTATCCGATTGCGTTCGGAACCGTGATTTTAAAAAAGCGCGTATATGGATAGTTTTCATGATATTTAGTGTCACTCAGATTAGAATACATGCATAAAATTAATTTAAGGAGATTTTGACAAAAAAAAAATATTTAAATATACTATTTTGGCAAAACATTAAATTAAAATAATATTTTTTTTTCTAAATGTTCTACTTTTGTGAAAAATGTTTCCATTATTATAATATTTTGTCTTTATATAGCTCAGACATCTCTACAAATGCTCAACTGGAATTTTTGATAAATTCACATTATTTTTAGACTTACCACCAATTGAAATAATTATTGGTGTTTTTTTCTTAAAATTGCTCTCCTCTGTTGTTGTAAAATATGAATAAACCGACTTCTAAGTTATATATTTCAAAAATTCTAGTTGAGCCTCTGTAGAAAAATAAGAGCTATATACAGGCAAAATATTATTATAATAGAAACATTTTTCACAAAAGGAGAACATGTGGAAAAAAAAGATTATTCTAAGTTAATTTTTTGCCAAAATATTATACTTAAATAAATTTCTTCGTCAAAATGTCCTTAAAACAATTTTATACATATATTCTAATCTAAGTGGCACTAAATATCATGAAAATTATCCATTTATGCGCTTTGTAAAATCACGGTTCCGAACGTAGTCGGATATCTTAATATCATTAAAATTTAGAAATATAACTTTAATTTGAGCTATTCATACTTACTTTACTTCTCATTTAACATGAAATTTGAAAATAGTTTTATCAACTTTGAGAACTAGCTAATATATTGCCTAAAAGGCTTTTGAAATAAATTTTAAGTTAACGTAATACTTATTTCAAAATTTTTTGGAGACAGATGAATATATATATATATATATATATATATATATATATATATAAATATATATATATATAT
The DNA here is from genome assembly GCA_019973935.1 of Trichonephila clavipes. Lineage (NCBI taxonomy): Eukaryota > Metazoa > Arthropoda > Arachnida > Araneae > Nephilidae > Trichonephila > Trichonephila clavipes. The sequence goes on from BMAU01001771.1 coordinate 32,984, forward strand.
ATATATAGAGAGAGAGAGAGAGAGAGAGAGAGAGAGAGAGAGAGATTATATTAATAATTTGATTCTGAAAGCAAAAAGTTAATTTGAGCAAACATTTTTCACAAGTTTAAGAGATTAAGAATTTTTATTTTTTAAAATTTAACGATACACACTATTTTTAAAATTGTTTAACCATTTTAAGTGAACAATGTTTTTTTTATATTATTGAGAACAAAACTTTGCATGAAGTTTAAAATATATTCCCTTGATTTTCAATAATTTTTTTCTGAATCTAAACCTGCAAAAAGCAAGAAAAATTTTAAAATGTTGTATTTAGCATTTAAAAAACTTATAACTAAGGGTCTCCGATATAAATCCATGCTAACTTTTATGGGAAATACGTTAGTGAGTATGTGCAAAAAAATTCTGTTTTGAACATGAATAAAACGCCTTATGAATTCGAAAACACTTATATCATCAAAATTAAAAGCCTGAGAAAAACACATTCAAAGTTTGTAAAGTCATAAAGGAAAAATCTAGCCGTGCATTCAAAGTTCTAACTTTTGGATAATACCGATAGCATTTGTTACATTGATAGGTTATACACCCTATATATATATATATATATATATATATAATTTTAGCACACTACTTTCACCAAATATTTTGAAACACTTAGTGGTTATGCACAAAATAATAAGGATACTAACGTAAGCTAAAAATCACCAGGTTTGTGCAGAAAATTTAATTTTTTTTTTCAGTTTTAAAATGGGATGGTTTAGCAAGTTTGAGTTTATGCTGCGCAACTTTAAAATACTAAAATATAGTACTACAATTTGATTATTGCAGGAGTGTCAAATGGTCCAACTAACTTGGGCTAAACAAGGTAGGTTGCAGTAGATTATGATAATGTGCGCACAACCTAAATTATGGTAGACAAAGACATTTTGATGTTGGCTCAAAGCTAAAAAAATGCATCACTGATGCAGATTCCGAGAATGGAAATGTAATGAATAATGTAGCTAATTTTCCCACGTCAGCCGTAATGAGATTCCGCAAAAAGATGCGAAGTTATTTAGAATCGCATTTCAATGATCAAATAAATAAATAAAAAATGTTAGTGACCGTGGTTGCCAAGAGATATAGGTATCGAATAGTGGTTGGCGTGTGATGAGTTCAAGTCCAGTACCACTGAAGACCCGCTGTGTAGGGGACAGATGCACGTTATATATGACGATAGCTTAACTACCCTCCCGTTAATATGGTGTGGTTGTTAGGAGACGAGGTGTCAGATCAGGTGTCGACCTCGTCACTTGACCGTGGTTTAAAATTACGATGTCTGTCACCAAAGGCCCTCGTGTAGCTGTACAGTGTGACTTTAATATTCACTCACTCATAAAAGAAGGTAAATATCTAACATTTTGAGGCCAAAAAAGACAATACAAAGAACAATATCAAATTATTTTCCAAAAACTCAATATAAAAGTTACGTTTAAAAAAAAAACTTTAAAAAAATTGTATTAAATTTCATTTAGTTCTTGTCAATGCTTCATTGATTTCCATTAAATACATGTAATAAAATGTACTTCTATAACCTATGTAAATAAAACGTACTCCAATAAACTTAATTTGGTGAATACATGTTTCATTTTTATTTGTATTTTAATTATATAATTTATTTTTTGCAATATCCTTTAACACGAAAAAAAATTTCAGTTCTCTCGGTTTCGCGTTTTAAAGGATGTTTGCTATATATTCTTGTGTGCAATATATTGGTCGGGCAGCAAAAAGGTTCAATGTGGGCTGCGAGTGTGACAACTCTGGTTTACTTTGACGTATATAGTTTGGTACATATAGGAAAAATTCCGATTTATCTGCAATTCTTGAATTCAAAAGATTTTTATTCGAAAGTCTAATTGTGCAGAATCCACTGAGGGCTGATTTTTGTAGATACACCATTTTCAGGAGTTTTCAACCTCTCCGAAATATTGTTTCTCATAGCAACCTGAGAAGAGAACGCTTTTGCCACAGCATTTTCTGAACAAGAAAAAAACTTATGATAAAACTTTTAAGTTATATAAACAAAAATTTGTATTGGAATTAACCTTAAGTAACTATAAGAAATAAAAAAAAACTCGAAAAATAATGAGGCATAAATCATTTTAGTGATGTAAATTCAAATTAGTAACCCTTTATCAATAAAGGAGTTCATTGTACTCAAAATTATTTTTAATTAATTCAATTTTAAGGTGGAAAAATGCTGCAAAATTAAACCGAAACCAAACCCTAAGTTCTCAAAACTTTCAAAATCTTAAAAAGTAATTAGTTATCAGAACTCAAATTTGTGATGGCAATCTTCCAAATGATATAGGCTGCAAGAAAATGCAAATAATAAATATGTTTTCGATATTTTTGAAATCCGCAGGGCATGGTGTAGCATTAAAACAATATAATTCAATAATTTATCATTTCATAATTTGGCATAATTCTATGCAAATCTCAACTTAAAATGAAGCATACTTTGAATAAAAATATAAAAATGTTGCATTCATTTTTTTTACAAAAAATTGATATCTTAAATGACTTACACTGAAATGTATTACATGTAAAACATCTTTTTAAGATTAAATGGAGTAAAAACAATATAAAAGAAAGGAGTTTTAAAAGAAATAAAGAAAAATAGTATGAAACATATAAAATAAAACTTATATGGCAGTTATTTTCCCCACAGTTATTCAAATTATTTCCTTATTTTTTTAAAGAAAATATCGAATAATTATAACTATATTTATTTATGTACGATAGTCAGCCATATTATTTTCAGAAATAGATTGAAATTCAAAACCACTTTCTTAAGGATTTTTACTATTCTTAAATAAAATATTTTGAATTAATGTACTGGAAGGAAATATTAAATAATCAGATTTGAGACAAAAATGTCAAGTTAATTAACTTTTCTACCACCACTCACGATGTTTTATGAAATATAAACAAATTATCTTCAAATAACCAAATGTTACAATATACGTCTGAAGAATACGTTTCAGCTATTTTATAAAAGGCTTATTCTACTATAAAAATTCCTTTCCAATTCAGGGCATTTGTGCTCCATCAAGTCAGAGAATATAAGCATTTCCATTATTAATTTTCTTTTTCATTATGATACGCTCTCTGATCCACATCGTTGCATTTTTTCCCTTTCTTCATCAAGCGTCAATTCGATTTATCAGCGCCCACTTCCATTCTCGTTGATTTCAAAGGTTATATTTGAGCCATCTATCAGAAGGATACACTTCGTGAACACAGTTCAATTTCATTTGGCGTTTTTATTACACCACTGTTGATTCCGTGTTATAAAAACAATATGCTTTGCGATGTTCAGTGTCGTAAATTGTAACCCTTTTTTACAATCAACGTCTGCATTAAACGAAGCTTCTGTACCATTTCATTCTACAGCGAGGGAATTTATTTTCCTTCATGTCCCTGATAATATTTTTATCGTCAGTGAGAACGAAAAAATCTATTGATTATGACACGAGTCCAGTTTTAATAGAAAAGGGGTTTCGGATGACTTATCTCGAGTCTTCAACGAGAAAACTATCAGTTAAAGAGATTAAAGTCATCAATCAAAACAGTTAAGGATTCTTTAATACCATTTTTCATCTTTGAAATGTGGTGGACGATAAAACACAAGTCCTTGTAAGTATTCTGAAAATATGATTAAGTAGAGTGATAATGAGGGTTCATCATAAAGAATGAGCTATGTATTAATAAGTATAATGATTGTTCAATTTAAAAAGAATAAATATGTTTTCTTTGCATTAAAGAATTGGTCAAACACTTAAATGTCAAATTGCCTCATTATATATTTTGAATACTTAAGCAATCGAAAAAAAGTATTATGCTGGTAGTAGTTATAAACTACTTCGTAATTTATACATATGAATAATATATCCCCAAATTCCTAATAAAACAAGTAACTCTTCTTTAAAAACCGTACAATTTAGAACAGATTTAATTGTAAAACTTCTCAAATAAAGCATATTATTATAGTTGTGACATATATAAAGCAAATTTATTAAATTACATGCTATTTAAATTGTGTAAAATACACTATAAGCTTAAATATTTATTTAAGTCTATTTTACAATTATAACTGATAGCACATATTTGAAATCGTTTTTCTTAAACTTGAACTTCTTTTGAAGAAACTTAATTTGAATGTTTTTATAAAAATACATTTTTCTTCTTGTTTTAGACATTAGACAAGGTATAAGGCGCTATCAATGACGCAAAAAGGAGCTATGTATAAAAGAACAAAATTATGCAGCTGGTTTTCATATAAAAATCCCTTTCAATGTTTGATTGTATATAAAACGATATATCATGTGCTGTAAAAATTAACGAACTGCTTACACTTCTTTTCAGGGATCAATAGTGACAGGATTTAAGCCTATGAAAAACGAGGTTTATCGTTCCACAGTTTAGTTATTTGCACTAATGGGGTTATAAAAACCGGCATTCAAATATTGAATCAATGGTTCAGAAATATAAAACTCAATATCCATTAGGGTTTGTCATAGATTTCCGTCAATAACGCTAGACAGAATATATATATGTTTTCATGTTGCCTGTACAGAATAGTGCAGCTACATCATAGGGGTGTGGAATTGGGCTATTTTCCTGCACGATCAGTTTGTTCACGGACAAGGCGATGACATTTGGATGTCTACAAGACCGCTGTTATTTAGTCCTGTCTTGTCATAATACCACTAACAAACGCGGTGAGATGGGTTCGTCTAATGACAAAAAAGATTATTGGAATGGTTATACGTCGAAATATCAGACATATTCGCTCTTCGTGTAGCATTATGAAGAACATACGTGGATGATACGAAAAGAAATATAGGTTAGGCTGGAATTCTACCTCTCTATGCGGCACGATATGATGGACATCAACTAAAAACACTAAGTACACATATTTGTCCCACCATTGGTAATCAGAACAATCGGTAACAGTATATTTCTCAGATTTTACCTTTCTCCGCTCTCGGTATTATATGTTTGAGGCTTTGGAGGAGTTAACTCATAAGAAGATACTGTAAGGTCACTTGTTTTACATCGTCTGTTGCCCAACATAGACACAGAAATTACTTAACTGTGGCTCTAGCCAGCTATTCTCTATTTCTCTAATCCTTTGAAAATATATGGGCATATGTTGTAAAGAGATTGAAGCAAAATCCCTCTCCAGTTACCTCCATTTATCAAACATGGTATATATTTGAAGCAGCACGAAATGACTTCCCCGTTTCTATTATCCATCCTAGCTCAACTTATTGCCCAAGTAGGTAACATCCGTTGTGCCTGCCAGAGGCGCAGTTATGAGCTTTAATTTCGGATCCAGTAAGTTTTTAAATTTACATTCCAAACTTAGGCCATTTCGATTATGACACTTACTATTTACAGTCTCATATAACATAGATATTGGCAACATAATTGCAAATCATTTGTGGGTTGTAAAGCAATAATGAATAATGTGCGTATTATTGAATGTTTCTTTTTATCTAAGGTACGTAGTTTCTCTTGAACTTCTCTTGATGCAATGGAATCATCATTATCGAATCTAGAAGACAAATCTTTTCAAAACATAGATCCATATATTTTTAAGTAGTCTCTTCACTTTTAAAGTGATATCAATATGCATATTGTTGAGTCTCTCTCTCATTACATAAGATCGGTATTTGAGGAAATGCTTTTTTTCTTTTCCTTTTGCGACGTTTCTTTTTGAAAAATAAATATTGTTTATCAATGTTAAATAAAAATTTTATTTTTTTCCATATTAATACCATACACACACTTTCTCTCTCTCTACCAATTGCTACTCCCTATTGCTACAAATTTGATTACTAATTGTCGTGGTAAGAGATTATATATTTTCCACAGTCACCTAATTTTAACATTAAAAGTATTCACAAAGAAGAAGAATACACTGAATTTTTTTGTCTTAATTTTGAAAGAGTATATTTTATTTCTGACGTAAAACAAACTTTTCTAGTATATGCATTTTTTTATTTGATCAAATAAATGTTTAAAGAAACATTTAAACAAATAAAAACTGTAATAAGACTTTATTTTAAAATAAGAGTACCGTCATCAAATATTTACTAATAAATAGTTTTAAATTCACTTAAGTCAAGAAATATAATATATATATATATAAATTCATCGAGACTCATATTATATTATCGGCATATAACTATATTTAAATCAGCTTTATAACTTCTGAAAATAAATAAAGCAATATATAACAAACTCAATGGTGCAACAGCCCATGAGGGACATGACCTACAGTGCCCATCCCAAAAAACGTGATCAGTGAGCGCTAAGGTGCATGAGCGGATGCCTCGATCAGGTGGTCAGTCTGCGTGTCAGACCCCCAGTGTTGAAGTCCTCAAGCACAAGCTTAATACTCATTTATTGACCCATTGTAATAGGGATGAAAGGCTCAGTCAACCTTGCCCAGCCCGGGAATAAAACCTGGAGCTGTGGCGTGGAAGCGCGATACGCTACCACTCAACCTTTGAACCTCAATATATATAAATTACACAAATAAAGAATGCAAAAAATGATGACGATAGAAATATTAGTAAAATTATCTTCATAAAAAGTCACTGAGTGTTCTTAGTCTGTAGCTATTTTTAAAAGTATTTCTTAAAACTTTTGTTGATATATTGTTTATGTATATTTACAAGAATCAAATGTCCTTTTTCTAAATGAAACCATTTATGTGTATTTGTCTAATGTGTCATTTTTCAATAATACTTTATTTACTGTAGCATATGCACGGCTACTTTACGTAAATATTAACCTCCGACTTTTTAAATTGATGTTAATTATTTTTGTCAATTATTCAGAAATTAAAAATATATATATTAATTATATATCTCTATGCTATGGATGATCTTTTTGCGGTTTAAAGAAATATGACTGAATATCGAATTAATCATTTCAATTTATCTTTCTGTTTCATTTGATCAATCCACGAACATTCTAGAATATGTTCAGAAATAACTAAAACTGGAACACTATGCATCCTAAAAGTTCCTAAATTTGGAAAGTGTTTGAAGTTTTCAGTGCAATACAAAAACAGTAACTTTACCAATGAATCTCATTTAAAAATTTAACGAGCTGAATAAAATTAATGGGCTTTATTTTGTATATAGAATTATATTAATGGAAATGGATTTACTTCATCAATAAAAAATTTTCCCACTGTAAATATCCTCCACTCTAAATATCATATTTCCTACTTCAGTAAAAGTTGATTGTAAATTGTTTACATACTCTACTCCTGCTTCCAAAAATATTATACATTCGGTTGCTGAAAAAGGAAAAAAAAACTCTAGTTACATTCTATTTCAAGTAGTTTTTTAATGGATCAAATTTCAACAAAATTTTGTGCAGCTCAACCCATATAAGGAGTTTTAATTTCCTTATAAACAGCCAAATTTGCATATGTTTTTGCCATATTCTAATTCATAGATGGGCTCATTTTACCTTATGTGGCAATGTACATAGATTCATATACATAAAAGTAATACAGATTTTTAATAATTGAAAAATAATTTCTCTTCTTCGGGAAGAAGCACTATTTATTTTCAAATATACTGAATGGAAAGAAGTTAGAAGCTTTCAATTTAAGAAATAGGGCTAGTAAATAATTAGTGGAAGATACAACGTATAATAAAAAAATAATTTTTTGAATAAATAAGAATATACTATAGTATTCAAAAATTGCTTTTCAATCCTTACGTGATTTTTTCCTTTGAAAATTAATATGGCTTTCAAACAAATCAAGTTTATTAAAAAATAAACAGTCTATTATGAAATTTGGTACAATGAGATTTATTTATACATAATGCGAATGTTCATTTCGAAAAAAGTATTTTATGCTTTACAACTTACATTGCAGACTCTAAATTTGTATTAAGAGAGAAAGTATGAACTATAAACTTCCATATATGAAATTACTCACAAAAGTACGCCTTCACGAACGTGAATTTCTATAAGTGTAATTAATATATTTTCTATTCAGGTTTTTTTATCGTTTTATTCTATGGTTACTTACAAAACATTTGTTAAACTGACAAAAGAGGTTTTTTTACAGTGTTAATAATTTGTTTTTGTTTATAATTATTTGACATTTTATACTTTACTTTTTAACAAAGAATGAAAAGAAAACATAATTTAAAAATACATTACTTTCATTAAAATTATCAAGATTAAATATTCTTTACAATTGCATATCACTATTTCTTTAATGACATCAATATTTCTTAAAAAATTAAATTTGTATTGCCACTAGATAGAATGAATTGTATTTTTAGCATCATATGACAGTCAGTTTCTATGAATGACAATAGAAAACTTTTGCCACAACTTAGTTGGAATTGACCCTTTCGCCATAAACTCACTCACGAAGTCCAACTTTTATATAAAATATATACATTTTCATGTTCGAGAAAATTTTAGATTTTTATTGTTCTCTTACAAAGTATTTTTGTTACGCATTTTAACAATTTATAATCGTATAACCCATGGTAGAAAAGTCCCTCAGCCTTAAGGAAACTCTTCTCGTTGCAAATCAATAGGCAATCTTTTATAAAAATATGTCTATCATTGTCTTCCTTTCACTTTGACAGGTCGGATAAGTAGTTCTAGAAACAGCAAAGAAGCAGAAATGCTACTTTCACCGTGAAATCAATGACTATTTTAGAAAATATTTTCCATCATTGATGATAAATCAAGTCACATTTTTTCCCATCAATGTCTTACTTTTCGTCTCTCTATTTATTATCAATCTTCAGAAGTCGAATTACAAAATCGATTTACCGCATTTCACTCAGTCTGGACTCGGAAAATAAGTCTGTTCTATGGATCGCTTCATGGTAGCTACGGTCCAATAACTTTTTACTCAAAATGGTCTTGATCCATTAAGTTTTGACAGACTCTATTTGATAGTACTGCTAGGGACTGTGAGAAAAATTTCCCTTTGTGTATCACTTTTAATTTTGGCTGGAATATTATTTGAATCAAAAATCGAAAAGGATGCATAGAGGGATTGTCAAATTTCTTAAATCTCCTTATTTTCCATAATTAATGCAATTCAAATGGAATTGATTGTTTAAGAAATAAATAACACTTTTCGATATAATGATACGCATATTTATATATTTTTTTGGAATTAATAATAAAAACGATAAGTTTGAAAATATTTTGATCTAATATAATTTTTTTTCAAGATATCTTTTTTTTTTACTTGAAAAGAAATATATATATGTTGATTTCTTTAAATCTAAAAAAAAAAAAAATATAATTTTCGGTGAATGATCTATAATAGTATAAAATTAAACTATCCATTGCAATTAAAACTCTCAAATTAGAATTCTACAAAATCCTATTTTCGAACATTTCTACTTTATAATGAATATATGGCATATGTTTATTTATTATTGAAGTTCATTGTATTGTTCAATGTAATCAAATTTTAGAATATTAATAAATCATCTTATTATGAATGGAAGGGGGGGCGGAAGATAAAGAAAATTATTGTTTCATAATTTATAGCAACAAACAAATGTTTTTACTATTTACTGCACAACAACAAATTATAAAAAGTATAACAAAACACAAAAAGGGAGTACCACTTTAAACCTCATTAACTCTTTTTTCCCACTTATTCTAAAGGTGAAAAAATGGGAAATCTGAAACTGGTTAATTTTATGGTGAGTTTATTTATTTACATTTTAAGTGGCATTTCGCTTTCCTGTTTCATTTATCATTACATAATCATCTTTTCCTGCTAAATTAAGTAACCTTTTTCCAGGATGTAGAACAATTTTTATTAAAACTATACAAAATCTTCATGCACATTAGAATAAAAAAATAATAATTAATGGTTTGTGCGTTTTGAAGAAAACATTTCAATTATTCATGTTTAACTTTTCATAAGATATTGAAGGAAAACTTTACACTTTAAAAAGTTATGTAAAATATTTTTAAAGCTACGGAGAAAACATAAGCTTGTTTAAGTTTTACTAAGTAATGTGTTTCGTATAAAAGAAAACAAAAATAAATGTAATATATATAAATTGAGGAAGTAAATTTAAATGTGATTTCCATTTAAAATTACGAAGTACGATTATACTGATGCCGATCTATTAAAAACATAATGAATATGATGGTTCATTTCCATAAATATATATATATATAGCCTGCTTTTGAAGTTTTGAATACAAAATAACTCACTAACTGACATAGATTAAAGTTTTAAAAGTAAACATTTGTGAGCTCTTTTTCTTCTCATTCTGTATATAAAATATAAAGGGTGTTTTTTTAGAGGTATATAACTTTAAATTGCAATAAAACAAGGATATATTATTCGATTGACATGAATTTTTTTTATTCGAAAAATAATCTTGTGGCATTACATTTTAAATATGATTTCTGGCATATGACTCCCACGGTTAGCTCGGATGTAGTCCAATCTGGACGTCCAATTTTCAATGACTTTTTCCAACATTTGTGGCCGTATATCGGCAATAACACGGCAAATGTTGTCTTCCAAATGGTAAAGCGTTTGTGACTTATCCGCATAGACCAATGACTTTACATAGATCTACAGAAAATAGTCTAGAGGTGTTAAATCACAACATCTTGGAGGCTAATTCACAGGTCCAAAACGGGAAATTAGGTGATCACCAAACGTGTCTTTCAATAAATTGATTGTGGCACGGGCTGTGTGACATTTTTCGCCGTCTTGTTGGAGCCACAGCTCCTGGACATCATGATTGTTCAATTCAGGAATGAAAAAGTTAGTAATCATGGCTCTATACCGATCACCATTGACTGTAACGTTGTGGCCTTCATCGTTTTTGAAGAAGGATTCCACCAGCCCATAAAGCGCACCAAACAGTAAGTTTTTCTGGATGTAACGGTGTTTCGACATACACTTGTAGATTAGCTTCACTCCAAATGCGGCAGTTTTGTTTGTTGACGCAGCCATTCAACCAGAAGTGCGCTTCATAGCTAAACAAAATTCGCTTATGAAAATCGGGAACAACGGCAATCTCGTTTTGGGCCCATTCGACGAATCTACGCCTTGCTTGATGATCGTTTTAATGAATTACCAAACCAAACTGAGAATAAATCACTTGACAGCTGTTAAATCTTTCGCCATCTTGGAAAGTATATATATATATATATATATATATATATATATATATATATATATATATATATATATATATAATGCCAACTTAAACTTATTTACCTGAAAAAAACACCCTATATAATAACCAAACATTTTGTATTACGCTTCCTTTTTAATCATAACATACTACTCATTCAGAGAAAAAACAAATCCCGGACCCAGAATCGAAAAAATTTACGAACATAAAAAATTCATCACTGTCATTATTTTTGAAATACTGCACATTATAGCTGTAATCTGTTTGACCTTCTTAGTTATTGATACAGTTAGTTATGACCCCTCTCTTATGTAATTGTTTCTCATTTAGGGAAGTTGTAAGTAATGCAATTCTCTGTTGCGCTTTTTTCCATGAAAATAGTTTTATGATATTTGGAAAACCACGGATAGTATACATATATTTAAGAGTATTCTAAAATATATAAAGCACAACGAAAAACGTTTTACAAAATTTCTTATTAGTAACATATATATTATCATAATGAATACTTTTTTTACCCGGAAGTGTTCACGTGGGACACACAGATTACGAAATCGTTAATTCTGGCAAAACTGTTTATTTGTAACCAAAGCAAAATTTAAAAGTCCTTGAAAGTAGGTAAGTATATTTTCTCATAATTAAATTATTCACTGGAATTACGATTTTATTGTGTACTATAAAAATAATTATAAAAAAGGGGTTGGGGTGACTCACACTCAATAACCCCGCTTGACCACTAGTATCGAGTGCGCGCCTGCTTCAGGGTTAAAACATGTTGAAGTCTTTTCGCTTTAAATATTAAAAATAATACAATTATTCTACATCTTAATTTTATGTTATTGTTCATTATTCAACATCAATTCTAAATGATAATTCTGTAAGGCTTAAAATCATAGTTCGCTTTAAAACTAATTATACTTTGAGCAATCATTTAAAAAAGTCATTTTACATTTTTGTAAACATTTTCGCGCACTTGGCTTTACTCTCCTTACAAAATTCAGCGATTATTTCAATAATGTTTTATTTTCTTATAAATGAACTCGTGCAAGCGGGTACTTCGGCCGTTATACTTTTAATGTATCAGTGCTCCATATTAGTTTATAACTAATTAATTAATATTAAATTAAGAACAAGTTTAATAAGTATAATCGATTTCCATGGGCTTGTCTTGCAAAGCAAAGTTTTTATAAGGAATGCTTATGATTAGAAATTGACCCTCTGAGTTCTTTTTCTATATTTAGCGCAGATATCTATATTTTGTCTTCTAAGCAGTCACCGCATTTTGCAATATGTTCAATTTAAAAATTGGAGAAAGGAAAAATAACGCACATAGTAATTATCCTATTATTTTATTTATTTATTTATTACTTAAAAGTAGTATACAAAATTTAATACTTATGTTACTAATTTGTATGGTTTATAATTAAGATCGCCCATTGTAGCTTTAGCATCAAAGTTCATTATTATTGCATTCAGTACATTATTAATGTATAAGGGGGGCGCGATAAAAATTGTGATCGAAAAGGGGGGCAACAGTATTGAAAGTTTGAGAAGCACTGCTCTAAGTTGATAGAAGAAACAATCTTAATTCAAACAAAATGGTTTTAAATAAGGAAATTATTGATGTATAATTAACTATTTTATTAATTCATTGTTTATTTACTCTAAAAATCTTTTGGCTTTTTTTTTTGACAAGTATAAATAACCATTGAATTGTTCACAAGATGTTGTCGAACTGCTTTCGTAGTTTTCAAATCTGAACTTGCGAGGCCTTGAAGTATCATCAACACATCGAAAATTGCTATACATATCAATCCTCTTATTCTGAAATAACCAGGTTAAAAGCCATGGCATGTACGGCAGGTGGATTATAACGCTTCGATCTTTTTGCGAGTGGAATTCCAACACAGTTATTCTCATCAGTTAAAATACTTTTGTTAGTAGGTGGAGGGGCTGAAAACGGTACAAATATCTCTAACTTAAATTTTAAGCAATCCATTTTAATTTTTAGAGGAATTTTATTTGATATTGCATCATGTTTGCACAGAAACCAAGAATTTGCAACCACTAAATCAATGTAATGAATGTGTTCAAGAGAATTTTATAGTAAAGAATGATCCAAAATTATCTTTCAATTTCCAATATTTCCATGTTTTTATTCAACGCTCCCATCTGAAATTGTTCTTCCTTCTAGTATTCGCGATTCATATGTTTTGTTCACAGCGTTGCCATCATCCGAGAGATTACTAAGTTCTAATCTAAGTGCAATCTGATTTATTCATCAATTGCAAAATATCTTCTGTGAGAATTCTTCTCCTCTTAGACACCTGAAAACGATTTTGGTTAAACCTTAACACAGTGTATTCTACGAAAAATAGTAAACGGCATCAGGAAAGTTTACTATTTAAGAAATATATATGTATATTTAAACCACACAATACTAAACTCCTTCCGGAAGACCCATATTTTTGGGGGGCAGGGAAGGGGATAAAATATGCATCCAGATATCTATGGAGATGGTAAATATGCCATACTCTTCAACAAATGTATGAAAAAAAATAATTTCAAAAAAAAGAGGGAGAAAGAAAAAAAAAGAACTCATCCATGGTGACACCAAAGAAATTTGGTTTTAATTATATAACTATGTATTTCATTTCCATGTAGTCTTTCATCAAATGTATTGAAACAAAAGAAAATTCGCATGGTGAGTACTTACCTTTACATCTGTTGTGACTCGAGTAACGGCCAACCCGCACGATTTCGCGAGTAATAAAATCCCGAGTCCTACAAGCCACTTTAAGGTATAAGACTACTTGCAACAACTTTTTTTTGAAAAAATGGAGATATGGAGATTCTTTGGGAATTTTTAGATTTATTTAGTATATTTTAAAGAAAAAAATGCTAAAATTGAAAACAGAAAAAATTATTAATATTAAAATGGAAAAAAAACTGGTAAATATGTACAAAAAATTACATAAACGGGGCCCGCTCTGTTCAAACCTTTTATGAACAAATTAACAATTTTTCAACTTTGATGTGTTAACTTATTAATTGTGTTTGAAATGACCTTCTGGATAAGAGATATTTTAATTTTACAAAAACTATAGCACTTTAGCTTAGTAATAATATGAAATCGCTTTAAAAAAGTGACTATATTGGGGCAAAAGACTGTAAATTTTGAAATAAAACAGGGATTGATAAATCTGAATGTTAAACACTTCTACTCTGTTATACAGAATATAAACAAAAAAAATTCAGCAAATTATTTTCAAAACTTTTTGAGCAGTCGCTGTCCCTGTTTTAAATTTTCGCAAAAAATACATTTCGAGTAAAACGCATTTTACAGTTTGACATCTTGTGTAAAGTTATGGCATCTGCTTTTACTAAAACACTTGAAGTTTTTGTTCTAGTGAATGGGAAATAAAAAACTTGGTATTTTTATTAAGCTAATATGATGGCCTGTAAAATAAAATCATAAGCAAAATTTGTCAATTTTTTGAAAAAAAATCTTGATTTTAGGGTAGTCGGATACTAATAGGTAGTATATTTAATTTTTTTCTATTTTACAATTATTTAAACGTTAGTACAAAAATTTGTATCCAAGCAATTAGAAATATATTGATAATTACTTTTTTGCGATACATAAAAAGAAGTGTTTTCGTTGTATTTGGAAACAAACCTAGGTTTGTCAACTAAATGTAAACCATGGACCACAACCATCGTTTGTTGATAAAAAGTAACACTTTACACTTTCTGCAAACTGGCTCAATCGTCAGATTCACGATTTTCTCACACAACGACTATTCCAGGATTCAAAAATCTAGAAAAATATCTAACCAGAACGATCATGCGGGTTGGGTGTTAAAGGGTTATATGAATACAAAAGATAAAACCTAATAAAAATTTTGAAAATCATTAGAAAAAACAATAAAAATGATGTCAATATAAAAATGCGTACAGAGAACAAATGAATGATCCTATCTAAAAGCCTTTAATCACAAAACATTTGCATTGATTTTATAAGACCTATAATTATGAAGGAAATTAAAATGACTACATGATTAATTATGAATTAAAATGACTAAACATCAATTAACAAATTTTTATGGCAGAAAACTGATTTCATTATTATTAACATAGCATTACTTTGTAAAAAATGAACAATAATGCTTCTATAAGTAGAAACTAGTAAATTAGAATCCCAAAGATAGTACCTTAATGCGTTTAAAATTAAGAAGGCATAGTACCTTTAAACGGCAAAATAATCCATTTTTCAAAAATATTTTTAAAAATTAATACATACTGTTAGGAGCATTTTAAAACAAACCGCGTCAAAATCGGACCAAAAGTACGGCAATAGAAACAAAAATGTCAAACGTCAGCACTGAGATTGTCCATTTAAATCCAATGTAAACAAACCATGTTCGTTAGTTTCGGTTTTGAAATCGATGGTGTTATTGAAATTATTTTCTCCCCAGTTGTTGCTAATTTTTAATTTTATCTATTTTTAATGAGAGAAGGAAGTTTTCTACTCAACACTGCCCTAGTTCGAAGTATTGCTTGTTTACATTTGTATTTCATACTGTTTACTGCTGCTTTATTGAGTGATATCTCGTTGTTCTCGTAATTCGTAAGCTTTTTAACTTTTTGTTGATTGAAGTTTTTTTTTGCATCTTTTTAATTAGTAAAAAATGTCTAGTAAAGCTCAACGTAGAGGCAGTGACTATCGCCGAAAACGAAAGCGTTTTCATGCGAATCAATACACTCGAAATGTATCAGATACGCTTGCTGTTGACTGCATATCTGCTTCCGCTAAGAAATTGTCCAAAGAAAATTATCTTGACAAGGAAGTAAGAAATTCCAATCAATCTAATGGATATAGAATGATAAACATTGATATTTTATTATCTGAACTATCCAAATATTTAATATATCCTAACTGCAATACTAAAGTAGTTCTAAAAGAAAAGATTTTGTATGGATTGGTATCTGAGTTTTATGTTGAATGCTACTCATGCAGTACATTGACCACTTTTAAAAGTTCTTCAGTTATTGCTTCAAGTAAGGACTATGAAGTTAATACACGAATAACCTATGCTATGCGTACAGTAGGATTGGGCTTTTGTGGAATAAATAATTTTTGCACAGCAATGGATTTGCCATCCCCAGTATCACAAAAGTCATATGAAAGGATAATGCGAAAAAAAAAATTTGGCCAGTCGTGAAGTAGCAGACGACTCCATGAAAAATGATGCGAAAGAAGAAGTATCAGCTTCTGGAAGTAATGAAATCTGTGTCAGTGGTGACGGTACGTGAAAAACACGTGGACACACTTCCCGTATTGGTGTTTGTAGTGTCATTGGAGATGTTACAGGGAAAGTGATTGATGTTGCTGTTCTCTCTTCATATTGTAAAGGATGTGAAAAATGGTGAGGTCCAAAATCTGGACATTCATATGAAGAGTGGAAATTGAAACATCAACCACACTGTGTAAAGAACCATATTGATTCTTCCAGTAAAATGGAAGTAGACGGGATGAAGGAAATATTTCAAAGATCGGTGCCACAACGAAATGCGAAATATATTAAGTATATCGGCGATGGGGACACAAAAACTTTCCCAGAGCTTCAAAGGACAGCACCATATTCTATCGAAAAAGTTGAATGTGTTGGCCACATACAAAAGCGTATGGGTGCTAGACTGCGAAAATTAAAAACAATGAATCGTGGCAAAAAATTATCAGACGGTAAGAGTATCAGCGGTAAAAATCGTCTGACTGATAAGTTCATTGATACAATTAACACCTATTATGGCAATGCTATTAGACAGAATAATAGCTCCGTTAGTGATATGCGTCAGGCCATATGGGCAATTTATTGTCATTATAGGTCCACTGATGAGGAACCTATGCATCACTTCTGCCCAATTGGTGATACTTCGTGGTGCAAATATCAAAAGGCAGTTGCTACGAATAGTGCTTCTTTATTCAAACATAAAAATATTGTGCCAATTGCCGTAATGGATGAAATAAAGCCTATAATAGCAGAACTATCTGCACTAAAATTGCTGAAAAAATGTGTGGGGGGTAAAACACAAAACGCTAATGAGTCGTTCAACTCGACTGTTTGGAAGTACTGCCCCAAAACTTCTGTGTGTGTGTGGGTCATCTAAAAATATTGTAGACATAGCAGTAAATGAGGCTGTAGTGATGTTTAATGAGGAAATGACGGCACGTATAAAGATAATGAAAGCTCTTGGCTTTAAAATAGGACATTTTACTGTTACCTCTGCCTTTAAGGCCAATTATGCACGCATAAAAAATGCCGAAATTAAATCAAAATCATATACATTAGAGGCCCGTAGGCTAGCAGAATGAGAAAAAAAGCCTCAAATGAGCATTTTGCAGAACTAGAAGGTCCTACATATGAAGCAGCATCATTTTAAATATTATGTATTAAGTTTTATTTGAAATATTGAAATGTCATTCTTTAAACTTGATTTTCTCAGTTTCAATTTTTTACACCTTCCCGCAAGATTGTAAAAAAAGTTTTTACTCTAGAGCTACAAAAATTGGCATGCATATTCTAGTCATAGATCTTAATTCTGTATGCCATAATTATGTTTTATGGTTTAATACATTTTGATTTGCAACTGTATAAAAATTGAAATTTTTAAAAAAAAATATTTTTTTATGTATTTTTTAATTTTAAAAAATATTAAAATATAAGATACTTTCCAATTAAGTGGTATACAGAATAAAGGTTACATTTAAATTCAATTTAATGCAAAAGTTGAGATTCTAAAGTGTATAATTTAAAAATTATCTTGCGGGAACAGGAGGTAAGTAATATTTTTTTTTTACAATTTGGTATATATATTTATCTTCTTTTTTAAAATTTTGTATTTATTAAAGAACAAAATTTCTCTAGTTTTCTTAAAGTTTATACATTGTTATAGATAATATATAAAATTCAGATCAAAATTAGCAAAATTTGTTAACTTATGATGAATCGTAACATGTATATGACAACGAACAATTTTTGTTCTCGCAAGGAACTATGCCCCCTTAAAGCAACTTCTACAAAAATATTACTACTTATTTTTTTCCATGATAAACCAAGTAAAATCATAAGTTAATCTGTTTTGAGAAGGTTAAAAAACAATTTTTATATAATGAGGTTCATATGCTCGTATTTACTATAAAAACCAATATCTATATACGTTATTTATTTTTACAAAAAGAAAAAAACCGCTATTTACTAAATGTATACAAATTATTAAAATCAATGAAGCGAATTTCATAAAAGTAAAACATAAACTAATTAAAATATTGGCTGAAAGGGGCCCTTTTGAAATATATATATATATATATATATATTGCAAATTCAATTTTTCATTGTCCATAATATTTGTCTTTAAATACAAATAACGACTTTTTAAATAATGTTTATGCCCCAAAATATGTATGTAGTGAAGGTCCGAAAGGAAAAATGTTTTACAAAAGCATATCTATTGTATTTGGTCTTCTTTTTAGAAATATGAATTGAAAATTCAGGACATTCCAAAGTACTACATTATAACCGCAGAAAAAGCTGTATAAAAGCACATTAATCAATTTTAATTGTACTTGTATTGAAAACAATTACAATGTATTTGAAAAACACTTAATACTAAAATGAAAGCTTAAAAAAGAAATATGATTTGTGTTTCAATGTAGAAATTCTTTCTGGAAACACGTATTCTGATATTTTTCGGGTGATATTCCTGGAAGTGGTTGATTGTGTACGTTCGCATAAAACCCTATCCTTCCCACGCATTCTACTGAAAAGAATAATGAAAAAATATATAATATTGATTTTTAAGTGTGTAAAAAGCACACGCGATTATTTGTCAGAAGGAACAATTTAGTCAAGTGACACGAAACATGCTTGCAGTTTTCTAACACATCTCAATATTTTTAATTATAAAACAAAGAGATTT
Source organism: Trichonephila clavipes (assembly GCA_019973935.1). Taxonomy (NCBI): domain Eukaryota; kingdom Metazoa; phylum Arthropoda; class Arachnida; order Araneae; family Nephilidae; genus Trichonephila; species Trichonephila clavipes. The sequence continues at coordinate 52,192 of BMAU01001771.1, forward strand.
CATTGCATGCGAAAGCAATTTTTCCTATTATTCACAGTATAAATAATTTGCTCGACTTTTGGAAGTAAACAAATTGTTCTTCCAATAATTAAATTAGTAGAGATAAGAATCAGTACAAATATTCACCCCATTATTTTCTGTGAGTGTTGCGAAAAGGTTTTAATCAATCATATTCTTATTGATTCAGCTGTCCGATTTCAGATAGTGAAGGAATGCAGAATTAGATAATCTATTTGCCATCTACAAAACAAATATGAGAAATGTGTACAGATACGAATGCTTAATTATTTCGAATCAAAGGTTAAAAATGCATGTATTGAAAAGCCTTTAAATTGCTTAATGGATTTCATACCTGGAGAGATTTAAGCTCGATTCGAAGTAATTAAAAGTCTTTTAGAGAACAGAAAGAGAGTGTGAGAGAAGATAAAATGCATAATGTTTTCTTTTTTCTTTTAAATGTAAACTTCGATGGATTTATTGACTCTTCGAAAATACGTAATGATAGCTTAATTTGTATGTGTTCCATTTTATTATTTAATTACGTTGAGTGTAGGTGATGCAATATACTTGATATATTTCGTTCCAGATAGCTTTTTAATTTCATGTATTAAGAAGAAACTTTCGCTAATAAGGTGGAAAATTAAAGTAAATTATTCATTCTAAGCGTGAATTAAAAAACTGTGAGTTCTTTGTACTCACACACTCACATACGAAAAAGTAATTTATTCAGTTTCAAACGTATATGCATTTTGTTACATGGTCTTTATTAGTATGTGCAATGATGAAAAAAATCTAGGAATTTGTTACCAAAAGATATTTCGTGAAATTAACTCAAATTAATTTTCTTTATTTCAATGTAATGAACCTCATGTTTTATTTAATTTGAAAATAAATATTCAAATTCTCACAACAGTTACTTTTTTGCTAACTTAAGTAAAAAATTCATACCTAACAGAAATTGAGGCAGCCAATTTGAAAAGCATACACAAATTGAAAACATTATTTATACCTTTACTCATAAGAAAACAATTAGTATCTTACATTTTGTAAAAAATATTTTTCACTTTAATTAGTATAATTCAATACTCCGTATTGCTGAGTTTCAATCATTGCCAAAGAAAATAAAATTGCTACTGTGTACGATTCGAAACAAGAGCAATAACATAATATTCGAAATATTTAAATTAGTTTTCTGACACACAAATAGCTTGTTAACACGAATCTATAATAGATACTACTTTCTTACAATAACGATTTTGTCTGCAAATATGTTTTCCTAATTTCTGTAAGATTCGGGTTTGATGAAATTTTTTAGCACACAATGTCTTTTGAAATCCATTTTGTTACACATTAAAAGTATTAAAAGGATGGAAATTATTTATAATTTTAAAATTCATTTTTTATTTTCTTGTCATACACTTGGTTATCATGTGATATTTCATCAATATTATGTATGTTCTTTATGAAGAATTTTAGAAATCATTGAAACTAAATAGTTATATGGAAAATGTAATGTATTTACATTTTCTTTGTTTCAATTTTTATTACAAGAACCCTTTTTTATAGATATTTTGTTTTTTCCCTCATAGTAGATCATATTTTAAGTTTCATAATCTCTTAAGTTTCCCACTTAACACATTTCCCTAATTAGACGGGTGATAATAATTAAAGAAGCGAAATCAAAACTTAAACTATAAAACTGCCAGTCAGAATGACTTGATATTTTACCACAACAATCGTGAGGCAATGAAGTTTTGTTTGGTGAAGAAAAAAAAATAGTTACAACATTTTTAATAGAGATCACTGCTAGATTGGTCACATGCAAATTACTAAGACATGAAATGTGCATCTCATTGATAGCTGTTATAAAAATGTAGAGCACCATTGGGGACACATAAATCTTTGCCAGTGTGGTCCGCATAATTTTTCTAAAGAACTTGACACTGTTTGAAAAAAATTTCTATAAGAAGGGATATTGATCATTAACAACTAGGAGTTCTGGACTTTAAAAAGAATGAAATCCGTCTGACTGACATCATATAATCGGCAAAAAATTGCTGATAGAATTTATGAGGCTTGTTCATTTGACGTGAAGCAAGGTAAGGGACAAGAAACTATTGTGGAGGCAGGTGCAGAAGATGTAGCCACAGCGTTACAGTAATAGGCGAACAATTGTACAAAACTGACAATGTGATTTGAAAATTAACCGAATATGGGATATGCTATTCATTAAGTCTTATAAAATACCTTGCACTATTATGCGTACAAACTAACTCAAGTGCAGTAGTTTCTACCTTCTGAGATGGAAACGCATAAATCGTTTGAGCCATGATTTGTTGCTCGGATGGAAGTGGACAAAAGACAGCTATGCAAAAATCTGTTAGTCTGATGAAGAACATTTCCGCTTGTATAAAGTTCTGTAAATGTCTGTCCGTGTTTTGATACTAGATCAATCGTAAAAAATCGGGGAAGAGTTTCTTTAGACCCCAGGAAGTGTTTATTTTTTTTGTTAGCTCGTATTTTAAAAGTTTTGAAAAGTCCCAATGCATAAGTAAAATATGTTACACAATTCCCTTTTGGTTTCATATTAATTTGAAACTGTAACAATTTGGGGCTTGTCAGGGTAATCTGCTATTTTATATAGTTAGATAAATTATCTTTTTTAAAGTATATTCTTTCGCTTCATTTTTCTTATCTTAATCAATACTTTCACTTTTTGAAACATGATTATTTCATTATAAGATGCCAAAAAAATAATAAAACACCAAACACTTTAAAATTTGAAATCTTTTAAACTTTCCAAACACTTTAAAATTTGAAATCTTTTAAACTTTCCAACCACTAAAAATGAATAAATTTAAACTTCATCAAATAATTTGAAACATTTTCTTACACTTTGATAAAAATAATAACGAGAAAAAAAACTAATTAACATATATTAGTTGTTCATTTTTAGATTTCAAAGCCCAAGTGTTCAGGGAAATTTATGTACAGTGCCTAGTTATATATTGTTAAAATACACCGAATTATATATAAGTTTTAAGTGCTTGAACTTCAGTTTACATTAAAATACGACATGAATGAAGATTTTCCCACATTTTTTTTTTTATAAATTGAATGTTTGAATAAATGGTAATCAAAAATATACGGAAACATTTACAGAAGACATTTATGCATATAAATAAAAATAAAGATAAATTTTAAATTGGAGCTATTCAAAAATATTCGAATTATTATTCAAAAATATCTATTTATGCAAAATACCTCAACATTTATCTGTTTTTAAAGGCTAACTGAATAACTAATTATAATCTGGATATTTTTTTTAAAATCTCGACCGCATAAAGCTAGAAATTTTATGTTAGAAATTTCATTTCAAATTTCGAAAAAAAAATGCATCGCGCAGTTAAAAATTATTTACCATAAGTAATAGTAATTCTTTGAGTATAATATAAATTTCAATTTTTTTTATTATATAGCTTCTTTAGTATTTTTAATATATTTCGAAAATTTCATACAATTCGGTTGAAAACTGCATGTTAAGAGCAAAAAATATACTAAAAAATTGATGACTATACAATAAATTTTTACATAGAAGCAAAACTGTAAAGCTTAACCGTAGGAATGAAAAATTATGAGTATATCTGAAGTAATTTTCGAAATATTTATTTTAAAGTTCAGAAAATGTGTGTGAGTTATGTTATACTTAATATAATTTAAATAGTTAAAACGATATATAAATAATAGTCATGCACTCATTTGACTAAGAATTCATATACTAATAAAAATTATAATGATCATTGATGCGAATGTCAAGAATGTTATGTAATTTTAAATTCAGACATTAAGATATTGATGTAGAATATATAAAATTACCTTCCAAGATACATCCCCGCTGCATTGGGTCGATAAATGAGTAACACACTTGCTTGGGGTATTAAACACTGAAGGTCTCTCTTCAGACAGACCACCAAATCGGGATATCTGTTCAGCACATCAGCGCCAATGGTGACGTATATTGAATGGGCATAGGAGTTCCTGGCCCTCATGGGTTGTTATGCCACTGAGTTTGATATTTATGTTTGTGGATTGCCTCACTTTGGGGATACCCCTAAGAAAATCATGTATTTCCACTCATTTGCAAATTAAACATTTTTCTTTCAATTACGTTTATTTCAGAAGGAATTTTGAATTTTCAAATGTATTTGCTTAATAACATGTATATTTGTGTATTATATTAAATTTTGATCTATCCAAAATTACTTGTTTGTTGCTCCTCTAAAAGCTTTTAGGATTTTAGAACTGATCTTATACAATCCATATACGTTTTATAGTAGTATATTTAAAAATGATAAAGACATTTTTACGACCGTGTGAGCTTTTATTCCTCGTTTATAAATATAAAAAAATAGCATTCAGCTACAGTTTTTAAAATGTACTGATATAAGTGGAGGAATAGGATATTTACATGTTATGAATATTTTTGACTGCATTAATATATAGTTATATTTCAGTTTCTTTACAATTTGAATAGAAGCTACACGTACGAAAACATTCTTTCAAAACCATACTCCACATCTCATACTATGTCTACCCTTCAGCAGGCAATATTTGTCTATGCTCACAAAATTTAATACAAGATACATTTTAAAATGTTAAAATTGTTTTTAAAATTTGGTATGGATATATTGTTGAACTGTCGGTTAACTTCACTGAACAAAATTGTTTTAAGTGTACTTTTTTAAAGACAATATTAATTGGGGAGAACTTTTTCTCATAATAGAATTTGCAATGACTGAATTGTGTGAAAATGTAGTTATGGATGTTTGACCATTTTTTCTTGTAATAAAAGAAACAGAAAGATAAAAAATTAAACTTGAGTAGAAAATGGTTTAAATACTGTCGCGAGCATTTGAAGAAGTATATCTCCAATTAAAATTAAAAATGACTGACTGAGTTTGTGTTATGTCCATCACAAATGCCGATGTAGAAAAGATATTTTTATTTAATACAACGAGTTAGAAAAGGAGAGCACTAGGAATGAAAATTTTGATTTTTTTCCGAAAAATATTCAGTTAACATAAAAATATCATTGATATGATTTAAATTTAAATAAATTAAAAGTATTGAAATCATTTTTTTTGTTACTCTAAATAAAAAATATAATTGAATAGAGAAAGATCTGTTTTATTTTATAAATATAATCATCGTATGTATATCACCGTATGCACCATTTATTGTCTTATTAATTAAAAAAAGATATAGGGCCTTTACGCTTTTTCCCTCATTACTTTTTTAAAAAACAGGAAAGTGAGCGCGTTTCCTTACTCTCTTATTCAAAAATAAACACAAGATGCTTTTTTCTGGTTGAAATCGCAATACCAAAATATTTCTTTAAATTTTTAAAAAATGACAGAAAAATAAATTTTGTTTGAAGGAAATATAATTATTTTTCATCTTCTAACACGCCATTTATTTCAGATTTTTTTACCCTTCATTTTGTTTTAATTTTACTGTGACTGAACCTATCGGGAAACGACAGAGTAGAACTAAAACTTTCTTGCAAGATTTCCCAAGGCAACTTAACAGCTAGCTGTAAACAATTACTATCATGGTTCTCACTAAACAAAGACGCCGAACTAAGTCATAAAATTGTCCCCTTCCGACCTCCCAAGTTTTAAAAGGGGGAAAGAATTGAAGTATGTTGCAATTTTGAAGGGAATAGAAAAATAAGAATTAAACGCTTTCGGAATAACTTTTCATGAGGAACCAATCCACTCGGAGGGTTAATACTAAATTTATCGTTGACACTTGGGGTTAATGTTCCCTTTCGGTTAACAATATTTATATGTTTAGCAAACTCATTGTGACCTTTTCCATAACAGTGTTACCCATTGCCACAATTTGAAAGTGTTTTGTATTCAACAAACACAATTAAGTTACAAAATGATTTTCCCAATGCAATAGTATCCTTCTGGCCAACAATTTTATTGTTAAAGAGATTTGAAATCTGGTTACAATCACTTTTTCCGTACATATAAATGGGTTTGATTGTTCAGATTGTAATTGTAAATTTCAATTGTAGTTTTTTTGATTTTATTACCTAATAATATAACATTTAGCTAATTCCGCATAAATGGTATATAACTTAGATAGCGTCTTCGCATATGGACAACATGAAAACAATATCAAATTGAATCTTCTATAATGTTTGTTATACTTAAGCAATTTCTAAATAATTCATGATATTTTATTTTTCATAAAAGCATTTCCTGTTTCTTTCTCAACAATCCCTAATTTAAATTAATTTACCAATTACCGCAAGTTATTCGTCATACACAAATTATGACGTAACTGTCAAAATTTTCACATTTCTCAGATAAATAACTTTTAATAGAATTCAGAAATCAGTTTAATTTTCAACTGTATCTCTTAGTGAAACAATATTAATCTTAACTGGGAGCACATTCATCAACAATCAAGGTAATTATGCCTTTGAAAATTCTCCAATATCATTTTACAGGAGAAGGATAGATAAGACATTAGATTTTTTTTTAAATATCTCGTTGCTTCATTTTGTCATACTGCAGTTCCAAGTAACGGAGCTCATTATTGATCATCGCTTAACCCGAGGAGATCTTTAACCTTATTTGCAGAGACCACAAAGAGCAAAATGACGAAAGATTTCCCTAAATATTCGACTATCGAAGGTTTAAACTTTCAGCTCAATTAAGATATTTAAATAATGGAGCAAATTTGTGAGACAATATGTCAAGCAATTAAAGGTACGTATTGTTATTATAATTGACAAAAGAAAGAATATTCAGAAATGATAGTGTACAACATTTATGTCTATACTATGCCTGTACTTAAATAATATTTCAGGAATTTTTTACATTCAAATGATTTTTCTTTTAATTATTGAAATTTGACTGGTAAAAACTGATGTATACGTTTCTAAAAATAATTGGAAACTAGCATTTTTAACCCATTCAGGACCATGATCACATATATGTGATCACGCGTTTCTGCCTCCAAGGCATACGGTATCACAAATGTGATTGCGATTTCCCTACTCTGAGGTCATGATCACACAGGTATGATTTAAGTTTGGAACGTATTTAAATACAATTTGTTACAAGGCACTAGATGGTGGTTCAAGCTCATTTTTTTCGAATAATGTTTCACAAACTTTGAAATTCAATATGTATTTTCGGCTTCGAGTTTTTATTTTTAAATTATATCCTAGATATTTGTGAATGTAAATAATTGCACATGTTTAACTCGTTCAAGAAAAGCCAGAACCTTAAATGTATGAGATTTATTGCGCTTTTGATTTTTGTTTATAATTTGAATAAGTTTAAAAACAATGGGAAGCTTTTTAGTTAATTGGGCATCATATATTTATAATAATAGTTTCAGTATTTATTTTACTTTTTGTTTATTTTTATTTTGTTTAGTATTACTAAAGTCATTTTTATTCTCAAAAACGCTTAAAAAGCGGATAATAAGAGTACAAACACGATGATTCATTTTTATCAAAATAAAAATTGTTTGTTCTTACTGATTCACTTTTAATTCAGTAAGAACAAACGACTCTTTTTCGTTGTTATCGTAGTCAGATTTGCCATAAACATAAGGAAAGAAAACAAGGATAATAGTACAAGAGCTAGCAACGTCAGAAAAACAAGAATTTTAGAAAAGCTGATTTTTTAATATTTCTTTATCTATGCCCTTTCGAACATCGTGCGAGCCATCTGGCTGCCGGTAAACGTTGTGTTTATTAATGCGCATCATACCTTTACAGGTAAATATATTAATTTTTTAAATAATTTTAGAAAGAAAGGTTTTGTTTTCACTTAATTTAAAATGTTATTAACAACATGAATTTATTAATGCCAGACATTTTTGTTGTTGAAAATAATGTGCCAGATGCCATTTTGTACGAAAAAAAATCATTAATTTCAAACCATGTTAGAATGTCTGTAATTTTAATATTATTTTATTTATACATAAATAAGTACAAATTTAAATTGCTAGACATTAATTCGGTTGCTTACTTAACATACAGGCCGATTTATACCGCGGTATTACGCCTGTCGTTAGAGCGAGACAGTGGCAAAGTAGGTAGACGGAAGAGTGACAGGAATACTTTCGAAACAATTTTTTTTTAAATTTTATGTCTTCGAGGATGAATGTAATAAAAAATTAATATTTAAATTCTAATTAAAATAATATTAAATACTTGATTAAAGTATTTATAACAAAAGGGAAAATATCGTTTTTTAAATATCATATAAATTTAATTGTAACTGAATAAAAGGATTTTATAAAAGATGAAGGAAAATTTGCCATTGATACAATAACAAAATTCTCACTTTTATTTATACATATTATGTTTATATGGTCAAAATCATTTTTCCATGAAATAAGTATTTTCATTCCGTAAAAGTGTCACAAAAAACCGATGCATCTTCATAGTCGTCATCATTGTCACTGCTCCCATTATTATCAATATCATCATAATCATCATCTTGCTTTGTGTTTTGGTTTTCTAGTAGTGTTGGTTCTTGAGCAAAAAAACATTATTAGGTTATCATGGTCTAAATAATAATTTACTCTTTCGATTAATCCTATTATAAATAATACTTTACTTTTATGACAATGTCAGCAGCTTATGACGGAAACTGCTCCCCAGCAAACCAAACGAAATCGTATTTATCATCATTGACGATCCACCCGGAAGCTAACGGCGATAAAGATGATGGATTTTTTAAATGAGCATTTCTCCAAAACTTTGTCACATACCACACTCTCAATAAATGCTGATATAATTCAGCTTTACATGGTGGTAAACTCGATGAATCGAAACTTCGACATTTCTTTTCCAAATTATCTTTGAGTTCTTTTGATTGATAAGTTTTGGAAAATAGATAGAAGCGAATATCCTTAACATTTGAAGAGTTAGGCACCCCATACATGTGACATATAAATGTTTCCAAAGTGGCAAATATACGTTCAAGTTCATCGTCATTATCAGTTATAATCTCTTGACATGCTAACTGATACTCGAAAGATTTTTCGAGCAGCTTGAAGGACCTTAGTTTACCTTTCCGAAAAAATGCTGGGGTATAACCGCACCTTGTTATTGCGTGGAAAGATGGTAGAGCTTTCGATAAAGAAATACAAAGATCTTGATATAAATCATTGATGCTTATTAGACGTCCATGGTTTCCTTCACACCATTGGATCCAAAGCTTCAAAGAAGCATTCAGATGATCCAAATTGCCAAGAAATATAATCAGAATATCGGAGTCTGAGCAGCGTACAACTTGAGCGTCAACGCTTATCTGGCAAATATGATGTATAATTCGAGTATCACACAGCTTCATGTTCATCACATGATAATGATTCTTCAATACTTCCAATAACTTGGTTATTTACAACGCGATACGAATAACACTTATCAAAGCTTCGATAAATAGTTTTATTCCCAATAAAAGGATACATTGTTAGCCCAATGATCAATACAAAATTTTAGGAGAGCTTTCTTGCACTGAGTATTTTTCAGTTCACCAGCAAAATTATGATGCCGAATTTGATTAGGTCCGATGGAAACTGTACTGGTTGTTTCGTTGCGACGTAAGCGCTCACAATCTTTTATAGAAGGTGTGAAATACTCATCAAATACAATATCAGTGCGAGGTGATTTAAACTGTGAAATCATTTTAAGGAATTTTTTTGATATGCCATCGAAAGTTTGGGGCACTTCTTTCATGATGTGTAACATGAAGAAACCGTCTAAAATACTAATATCAAAAAATAAGGATTGCTGATTGAACTTTCTAACTTTTTTTTCGAAAATTTTAATTAATTCTGCTTTATCTGTTTTACAAATACTACCGTCTGTATGACACATTGATGTTGGTATCGACGTTAGTGGAAATCACAGTACTTTTTCAATATTGACTTTGTTGGTCATAGATATACCTAAGAGTCGACTAAACAAACCTCGTAGCATTCTTAGCTCAATCACTTTGTTACCAAGAGTTATTTTTTCTTCTTTGGAGCACCAGCAAAATTAAACACTTGGTTTTTTTATTGGATTATCATATCTATTCTGATCTTCAGCACATTCAGTAATAAACTGTTTCCGTAAATCTTCACCATTTTTCTCAATGTTCAACAAAAAGTTCGCTACATTTTCAGGTACAGGCTTGACAGTTGCAATATTATATAAACTATCTTTGTCTAAACTTTCATCAAATGGATTAATATTATTTTCAAAAATTTCATTGAAATCAGAGAGTTGTTTGCCATAAATTTTAAATTTTATTTGGTTGCAATTCTGCAGACACATCTTGTAATTGCTTCAATCTACAAACATCGAGAACGTGAGAGATTATAGTAGCTCTTATACTGTGACTTTTGGTCCAGCGTTGACGGGCAGCTAAGGGATTAGTAAAATGTGCAATACCACTTAGGCATCTAGCCGCGCGCTTCAGAATTGATAATCTCTCCAGTGTAAGATCAATTGGTATGCTCGAAAATGGTTTTTCGATTCTTTTTATTCCAAAACATCCATTCATGAAATCATTTTTTAGTCCAGGATGTGTTTCATCTACTTTATTTAGATTGTCTAAATATTTAACACACCATCGAGCATAATTGGGTTGATTTACTGCGAAAAATAAATTGGTTACTTTTGGAATAACATATTTGAACATTTCGAAATCTCCCATGCGTATGCTTCTTGACAGGGTTATATAATAGTTTACAAGCTGGATGTAAATCAAATAGTATTGAGCCGTTTTCCCATGCTCACCTTGTCTTGTTTCTTCTACGAATTTTTGAAAAGCAGATAATACTCCCGATAATACATTATTAGGTAATTCTATTGGCATAGACTAGTGAGAATCTATAACTTCTTGATAATGAAGGAGATCGTCGATAATTTGTTCCTTCAGGAAATTGTATTCAATATTGTCCAAAAAATGATCAAAATGTAACATTTTCAAACCAAGAGCCATCAACGGATGCAGTTGTTTGCAACGATTAAAATTTTTACCTTCAACTAAACTGTTCACTGAGCCAGAAGCAATAATATTACTCTCAATCATCATATCAGATAGACCACACCCATTTATAAAAACTCCTACGGCTTTGAAGAAAGCCATCATTAAATGGAATGAACCAAAATGGAGGAAAAGATTATTGAATTGTGGCTTTGACGTTGATTGGATTTTATATGCTAATTTTAGCTATTGCCAGATCATAAGTAACTTGCACATATGTTTGATTACATTCCTTTCCAACAAATTGGGCCTTGTATGTGTAACTACCGCTACATTTGTCGGTGAAAAATTAATAAGTGTAAGATAAGATATTTTTTGTTTGGGACTAGTATCTTTAATAATTTTAGAATTAAAACATGTCCCCATTGGGGTATTTGGCACATGTAAGAAGTGTGAAAGTAAATATAACAGATCTATTGTTTCTATCAAAGGTAAATTTACGAGGAGTGTTGGTTCATTCTCAACTGGTGTTAAATTTTCTAACATTTGCAATCGATGATTACACGACGGTAGTTCTGGAATTTCCTCGTTAAAAGTCCGTCTTCTTTTGTTGGTGGTAGCGGTATGTCCGTATTTCCACTTATACTACTTGAATTTAATTCAATATCGTAATCATGACTTACATTTTGGTAAATGATTCCTACGGTGTCATCTAAAGTGTCCGTTCCAGTTAAAGTATCGACGTATCTATCAAAGTTATTGATTGCTACACATGTGCTTAATGACGGACTTTGAATAATGTCAGGAGGGCAAATTTGAGAACGGTTTACAGATGAGATCGTAGCTTCAGTTTCTAGTTCTTCCAGCGTATTGTAGTTACAACAATGTCCAAGTCGATTTAAAATATTAATCATTTTTCTACTACTTGTAAGTCTTTTCACGGTCATACCCATTTTTATGTGCTTTGATGGTTTAACAGTACCATTACTTACACAATAAAAAGCATCAGAAGCCAATGAATTGCTTAACCTATGACAATTGACTCCATCTTGGGGCGAGGAATATCTTTACCTCCAATTAATGCTTTGAAAAAGCGATCTAGTTTTTCTGGAATAGTATACTCACCATTAATCAAATCTTTTATCTTCATTACAGCAGGTAATGTTGTTTTATCCATTTTTAAAATAGTACTTCGTAAAATGAATGCAACTTTATCAATGAGATCATTCTCTTCGAGTTTTTTAGATCTTCTTGTTCCAATAAGTTACTATTTTTATGCATAATAATTTTTCTTTTCTTTTTTATTACAATCTTAATTTGCTTGAATTGTTTTATTTTTTTTTCTTCAAGTTGATGATTTGTCATTAAACTTACATCTGCTTCAGGTTGATGTATTAACTCTTCTTGTAATTCTTTATTATACATGTCACAAAGGGAAGTTAATGACAAATAATTTCTTTTTTAACTACATCTTCTTCAATTACTGACACACATTTTATTAAAAATATCCTTATGAATATCTCGTACATAATGTCAGGAAGTGCGTACAGCGTACAGTATTCACGGTTATTTTCTTGTAGTCATTGAAGTATCCCACTTCACACGAATGGTGATAAAAAATTGGAGCATTTAAGGTTTTTAGACTATTGGTTGTTTGTATTAATTCTTGATTTTGGAATTTGGTAACCCATTATGTTATTTTGTCATACACTTTGGCATCATTGGAAGAATGTAAACTTTGTTGTTTACCTTTAATTTGCTTTCGATCTCAAATTATAATGTTCTATAATTTTATAACATTTTTATTTGTTTATTGATTACTTTTCAAAAAATAATGTTCTATAATTTTATTATATTTTTCTTTGTTGAGTTGAATAATATTTGTCTCAACAAACGTAAACATATGACTTGGAACTGACGTCGTCATGCGCCGCTAACATGCCCTGCAGCAATTATCGTCTCCAGCAGCCAATGATTGATTAGTATGTAAAATAGTTAAACTATCGGGTTGGAGGGAAAGTTCTGTCGTATTTTAAATAGGCAGGTGATTTGTATTGTAAATAATAAAAAAATATCTGGCTAGTGAGTCATTCAGATTTTTCTTTGTTTTTTAGCTGCTGTATAATGTAAAAGGAGTCATTTTTTACCGTTCATGATTTACTTGTAATATTTAAAGTGAAAAAAAATGTCAGTAGATAAAGCGTATTTACGACACTGCATTTTGAATGAATTACAAAAAGGAAGCAACGCATCGGTTTCTCTTCCGCCTACCTACTTTGCCACTGTCTCTCTCTAACGACAGGCATAATACCGCGGTATAAATCGGTCTGTATGTTAAGTAAGCAACCGAATTAATGTCTGGCAATTTAAATTTGTACTTATTTATGTATAAATAAAATAATATTAAAATTACAGACATTCTAAAATGGTTTGAAATTAATGATTTTTTTTTCACACAAAATGGCATCTGGCACATTATTTTCAGCAACAAAAATGTCTGGCATTAATAAATTCATGTTGTTAATAACATTTTAAATTTAGTGAAAACAAAACCTTTCTTTCTAAAATTCTTTAAAAAATTGATATTTTTACCTGTAAAGGTATGATGCGCATTAATGAACGCAACGTTTACTGGCAGCCAGATAGCCCGCACGATGTTCGAAAAGTCATAGAGAAAGAAATATTAAAGAATCAGCTTTTCTGGAATTCTTTCTCGAAAACGTTGCTAGCTCTTAGACTATAATATGATCCTAAGAAATCCATAAGGAATAATTAAAAAATTTAAAAAATATATATTAGCTTATTATTTAAGGGCAGTCGGAAACCTCTATACCGACAATGTTAAATTGGCTGTTTTCGAGGTACATTTTCTCAAAATCTGTTATATGTACATGCTTGAAATTTTTCATATAATTAAAATACACATTTCTCAATATACTCAAATGAGCTTTTAGCTAATTTTGAATTTTTCATAATTTATAAAATATTTTATCAAACATAGTTTACGTTAACCCGTTTTTCACATAAAAAATTTGTAAAAAATAAATTTTGGGGTTTTTACAAAAAGCTCATTTCAGTATATATTAGCCATCATTATAAATATATCATAAAAATTTACATACCTGTGAAAAAGTAGTTTCTAAGAAAAGGAACATCGAACATCAAAATTGACATTTTTGAGAAAAATTGATTTTAACGTATAATTACTTTTTAATTAAAACATGCCACCTCCATATTCTAAATCACCAGCATTTTTAGTAGCTCATCATCTTCTTTCTTCCTTTTAAGTCTTTTTTTCCTTCCTAACTTCCTTTGTTTTTTGTAAACAATAGTATTTTGCTCGTAACAGCCTCTGTTTGTCGAGTCACTCCGTCGCCTGTACCGTGTAATCACCAGGCTCAATACACATTTTTTCAAAATTTCTAGTTTTGATACATTTCCCCATATTAAATGAGGAAACTGCATCATATGTACCGAGTGACAAAACTTCTAATTGTACAAATGTTTTCTTCGGGTACACGAGACCATATTACATTATTTACACTTTCGTTAGATTTTGCGTACCTCCATGTAAACACTTTTAGCAATTCTGGATTAGCTAAATCCCTAAAAACAGGTCGCATGGCCTCCACAACATCCACAGGTAAACTATTTTTGTGATGATAAGTCTCCCCAAGCAATTCTGCTTTTTAAATTTGCACCACGTATCTGAATCAGAGGGACAAATCCATGCTGAGGTTTTCATCGGTTGATAGCTTGTGTAAAAAAATATTGCCCATATGGCTTGTTGCATGTCCTTCACGCTAGACAAATTTCTGCGGATAGCTAGACCATAATATGCTTGCAGACGGTCGATTTCTGACTCTGTCAATCTATTTCTTCCCGCATAAAGGCTTTCCGTCAGAAAATTTTTGACTTCTCATCTTAGTTTTCAAGCGTCGAAGACGTGTCCCATTCTTTTCATAACATGACCTATGCATTCTAATTTCTCGACAGAGCAATGGTCACCATATACTTTTTGTTCTCGACAATAGAAGTAAACGCTTTGGAGTCCCCATCTCCTAAATATTTTGTGTACCGAACATTTGAGAGACTGGGAACGCTGAAAAATGGATAGAGCTCCAGCTACTTCCATCTTACCGCTGTAGCCTTCAAAATTTCTCTTACAATTTTGAAGATGCTTGGTTTTGTTCGGACAAATACAATGTTTTGAAAAAACTTCGACATCTATAAATTTGCCGGTATCAACACTTGTGACTGTCACCAAGACATTCTTCGAAGAAAAACCACGCTTCTGCCAGCTACCATCAACAGCAACAGCAAGGTCCCTTTTTCCATCATTTTCATCAACGGCTTCACGAACAGCTTCTGCCATACTGTGTTCACAGGTTTATCTTGTTGCCTGCAGTAAAATGTGGTTGTACTTTGAGAATTTTGTGGGTGGCGGGGAAGATTCATGATACCGCAAAACATCCCCAGCAGACTCAGCACCTTTACCTATGCATCGCATAGCATACACTAGCCGGGTATTCAGTTCGTAATTCTCAGAACTATCGCATTTCTTGGAGTTAAAAAAAGTATAGTTATATTTACAAGAAGGACATTTTAAGTGAAACTTCACAGCTTCACCACAGTTACTTTCACTGAGGTGCAACCTGAGTCCTGCTTTTTCACACTTTATACATTTTACAGCTTCAAAAAACACACAAGCTAAAGGTTAATGTCCACAATAACATTTCTGAAACCAGAAAAAGCCTCATCCGAATATGAAATATCCATGTTTACAATTTTTCTCTCACTGGCAGATGGTTCATTTTCATTAGTACAAAGCTTTTGCACCATCAGCACAATTTTTTTCATCAGCAGAGTTCTTTGGAACAGTAGAATTGCTTTCACCACAAATCATCATTACTTTTATTACATCTTCCTTTATTAAAAACTCCCTCTTCGTTTCTTAAATACTTTAGTCGATGCTCAGGGATGGTAAAGTCGATATATTATAGCAATTTTTTGAAAGTTTAAGCTTAATAATGTTAAAGAATATTTGCGAGTTCAAAAAATTATAACGCAGTTTTTGAAAGTGTAAACAAACACTGATTTGACCGTTAAAAATACAGTGAAGTTTCAAATGGGTTAGAAATAAAATAATAAAAGGCTCAATTTATACAATAAAAGATAAATGTTTTGATTTATACCAGACGCTCAACTTTTAAGCCAAAACAAAAAACTTTGTTTACTTTTACGCTTGTCAAATGGGCGTGGCCCAGTTTCAACGATTATTTAAAAATAGGTTTTTAGGGCTTCTACTTACCCTAGAGGTTAAAGTAAGGTATTTTTAGAAAGGTTAAAAATCTGTACTATGTGGAAATGTAAAAATCTCAAATTGTCAAAAAATCAAATTTTACCTTTCCGACTGCCCTTAATAGATTTATATCAGTTCAGCCAAAACAAGATTATGTGAGTTTATGTTGTATCTATTTTATTTTAATCATCATGACGAAAATAGGAAATATGTACTTTTTTTTATTAAAATTGAATCATTTTCTTTAAAAATCACAATTGTTTTTTTTTTAAATATAGCGGACATTTTTTACTGTATATTCAGATAATATCTATGACAGTAAATTGCAAATTTTAGGGTATTTGATTGCATTAAAAATTTTATATGAATTTTTAAGGGATAAACAATGAAATTTGCCCGGTCCTATACGTGCGTATACTCTCGGAAAGTGCGGGCCAGGGAAAATGTTTCTTTCTCCGTTCACAGGTCTTGAAGAGGTTAAACGATTTATTCTGATATAGCTATGTACAGTGTCCTAAGATATAATAGTTATTACGTTATTTGACACAAAGTTTGTGAACTATAGCTCAAATCTCATTATTTATAATAATAATTTTAATTAAAAATTATGCTTAATTTTTATCACTTAACTACATCAAACAAATTCAAAATCCTTATACATGTACATAAAAATTAACTCTGTCGAAATATTGTAAATGTATAGTTTGCACCTTGAGGGAAATACCTTGTGGGAGTAAAATATTATGACTGCCAAGTAGCATCGTTTATATTAAACTTTAATTACACTTTCAATACTTTTCATTAAAAAAAACAATACACACATGTTGTGTCTATAATGTATAATCTAGACTAATGATTACTTTTCTTTTTTAGTATATTTTGTATATAAAAATAAACTTATATTTCTCATAGCATGGATTAAACTTTTGCTTATGCCCAAAGGTAACACCAAACGAATTCCAGTCAGTCCCAATCAACCCGAACCACAGAGAATCTGACTAAACAAGAATCAGAATCATATTTTCTCGCTGAAACAAGCCTAGAACGAGTTCCTGTCTTCACATCAATTGTAAATGGTTCTATCAGTCATGAATCTCGTGCAGGCGTGATTCAGTAGATGTGATTTTTTTTCAATCATACATCAACAGTCGAGCGCGATTGATGCTGCAATTTCTTAAAAAGAAAAGCGAATTCATATAAATAGTAGGTGGATCTTTTTATATAGTGTTAACATGATTTTGTTTTTATTCCAATGGATGACCTCGTATCTTTAGTATCTATATCATTTGTTTTCATTACATAATCTAACTCTATAACTCTTGTCACCGAGCGTGCATATTGCATTTTATAACTGTGCTTTTAAGTTTACATGTAAAAACTTAATTCATTTTAGAAATTTGAAAACTGTATTCTTCTTTTATTTAATAATGTTTTAATACAAAATGGGAGGGGGGTTGTAATATTCTGAAGAATGTTTGAAACAGCCTCAGAAATCAGTTTTTATAAGAACTTATTTAGTTTTGGAAAGAAAAAAAGAAACAAATACTTATATGAATGCTCAAATAAAATAAAACCCAAATAATGCCATTAATTTATTTAAAATTTCATTTATTACTACATCGATCCCAAATTTTGTTATATGATAGATAAAAACAAACAAAATTAATTAACAACTATGCAAGGGTAAAATAATTGATTAATGTATAAAAACCAAGTAAAATATTTTTTCAGGTTTATAATTAAGAAAATAATTGTTATATGCCACAGTTCATTTGAAATGCATTTTCAATAAATTAGATATGTTATTTGTGAAAGGAATTGCATTTTAATGCAATTACAATACATATTTATAATTTGTAACTCTTTTAGACTATAATTAAACTTGATGATACTAACAAGGCAAATAAAAAATATTCTTACGCATTTTACTCACTTACTTAAATTAAAAGCAACGTAAGTAAAATTTTAAGTTGAATTACCTTTACATTTATGCACCTGTTAACGTAAGTAAATTCCATTTTAATGTACAAATAAATCTGTATCAGCAATAAACAATCAACAACAATTTTTTATTATTTTTCGAGACATGTCTACCTTTACTTACACTTTGCATGAAACCCACTGCATATATAGCTATAAAATTTTACAGAGTTTTTTGCAAGTATAACAATCTATAAAAATGAATTAAATGAAATTTTAAAAAATAAGCTTATGAAAATTTAAAATTTTTTAAAAATTTAGTGATTCAAATATAAACTTAAATTTTACACAGAAATTGTGCTACTTCTAAAATTTGTGAATGTTTATTTCAAAAACGAATTCATTCACTTTTTCTGAAAATTTGTGGATCTTATGATACATAAAATATCAGCAATATAGTTAAAGTAGATTTTTGAGAAAAGTGTAGCGGAATGAACAAAAATGCATTTTGAGAAAATCGGAAATAAATATATTTTCATCTATGATTTGTAAAATAATACTTTTAATGTAATATAAAGTCCTACCACATAATTAATTGGATTATTTTGCATCATTTCTGAGTTTTTTAAATTGCAAGTTTAATATTCTAGATTATTTAGAAGTATTTTTAATTACTCTTTCTTTGCTTCATCAACACGTGTTGTCAACGATTCACGTTGACAACACGTTTAAAATACCAAAAATTTATGTCTATAAGTTTTAATATTTTTACTTCACTTTGTACATCATCATTACGGGATATTACAGAATCCCTTATGCATATTTTTATTGTTATAAAAATACACAAAGAGAATGTATTTGATTAATTTAAAAGTTAAATTGATGTCTTATTTAAAGGGAGCTCTGTTTTTAAAAATTATAGCAAAATAATCTCTATTTTACTCAAACATATGAATATTTATTTTTAGAGAGTAAAACCAATAGTTATAAACATATAGAGTTATTTATGAGTATTCAAATGTTAACAATAAGCAGTTAGGAAAAACGAAATGTTTGTTTTACAAGCTGTAGATTTAATTTAGAATAAACCTGAAGATCCACTTTGTATTAAATACACTTGATTTATAATTTAAGAACTACACTGAGTATTTATTAACATAAAACTAAACATAATTAACATTTCAAAACCGAAAAATTTTTTAATTTGTAACTAACGATTTAAATTTTCCGTAATTTTTGCAGAAAAAAATGTAGAATTTTCAATAAACTTGAACATATAATACAGAAAATTACATTATTTGTACAGAAAATTAGTTTTTTACAATACATATTATACACAAAACGGATTTTGAAGAAAGTGTACCTGAATCATACTTACATCACAATTTCTTAAAATTTTAAAATTCAATTTTTAGCGTTCTATTTATCGAATTTTCATAAATAATCCATCCAATGGATGCAGAAAAGTGCCCTCTATTTTTTTTTTTTAAAACTAAAATAAAAAAATGCAAAGTTTAAAGTTCACGTCCCAGTTTCACGTCCCAGTAAACTTAAAACATTAAAAACAGCTTCCGCGTTCAGCAGCAACTGATTAAAAAAACGTTAATTCGTATTGACTTGTTTTGTGGTGTTAAGGCGAAGCATGATCAGATGATTCACTGAGATTTTGATAGAATGCGACTGACTGTGATTCGTTTGGTGTGAAGGAAACCTAAAAAGATATATAATTTTAAATGTAAGATACATTATAGGGTTTACATTTTGATTTCAAATCAAAACATAAATATAAATAATATTAAGGAATTAAGTTAATACAAATTTAAATATTGTACGATAAATCAAAATTTAATAAAAATATTTTACTTGAACATCATAGGTAATGTTTGAATTTTTCATTATCAAGGCTAGTTTATTCCAAAATAATGATCTGGTACGTTTATGGATTATGTTTAGAGAATCCTATTTATAGTTTAATAGCATATTACGTTATCTAGTAATAATAATAATAATAATAAGAATAATAATAATAAAATGTATATATATATATATATATATATATATATATATATAAAACTTTGGTACAGATAATAACATCTTTTAATGATATTAAAAATCAGATTAAAAATTAAAAAAAAAAAATAATTTCATTATAGTTTATGTTGATAAAGTGCCAGGTATTTTTGCCTTCATTTGTAAATATTATTATAGTTCAATGATCAACAGATATTTTGATAATAATACAGCTTTTATTAAACCATCATTTTATGATAGAGAAATAAATAATCGAATTTTTTTTTCTTTGCATCAACAATTAAGAATTCAAATTAATAATAGTTTTAAATTTCACATATATTTCTTACTCCTGAAATTTCATAAAAGCCCAGCCAAATTTAGGACAGTTACCAATGGATTTAATACATATATCAGCAAAACAGGCAAAATTTTCCATGAAATATTACATGATTCCATAATAAAAAATTTTAAAACTACAACCATACTTAAAAATAGTAAATCACTCATTGAACAAATAAAAGATAAATCTATTTATTCAGTCTACAGTTTGGATTTGAAGATCTTTTTAACTATGTTAATATTAAAGATATCATTAATATACTTGTAAATTTGCAGAAAGATAATTTATTTAATAATGATAATTTTGATAGATTTTGTTCACTACTTAGGTTTGCACTTAAAGAGGACTATATATTTCATAAGGGTAAATATTATCTGCAAAATAAGGTTTTCCACAAGGTGGCCCTTTGAGCAACTGCCTTGCCAATATATACTTATATTATATTGAATGTAGCTACATTAGTAATTCTAAATATTGTATTTATCGTTATATATATGACATACTCATTTTTGCCAAGCAAGTAAATTTTATACCTAATACTAATTTTCATCCGCAATAGCTTAATTTAATACAGACAAATAGTAACAATAATGAAGCAAATTTTCTTGGCACACATATCAAATTAATAGATAAAGTAATATTTTCTAATATTTATGATAAAAGAGATGATTTTAATTTCAATATTATAAAAGTTCCGCATTGGGATAGTAATGTACATATTTCTATATTCAGAAATAACGTTATTAAGTATATACAACGCAATGCATCTTTGGTGTCAAAAAAACCAGAAATTATAAATAACTATAAAATTTTTACTAAATACCGCTTAAATCAGAAATACCCAATTAATTTTAATACTAGTTATATGAATAAAGCTATTCAAAATTGAAATGATTAAAAATTCTTAGATTAATAATAGTTTAATACTATAAATTTTACATATTTCATAGTTATAGTCACCTCCACATTCTAATGTATATATATATATATATATATATATATATATATATATATATATATATATATATATATATATATATAGTTAAAATTATTACTATTATATAATTCATATATAATCTAGTGTGTCACTATAGTTAGTGTAACAGCTGTTATTAATTTTTTTGTTTTTATTATTTTTATACTTTTGTTAGTGCTACATTTTAGGCATTCACACAACTTTGAATCTGCATTAGAGTCCAGGAATCTGGTAATAATTTATTAATTGAACTCAGATTTAGCATAGGCTTTGCACTTTCCAGAGCAATTTTTAGGTAAGTTATCTCTATCTTGTAATAGATTTAGATACCCCTATCCATTAGTTTCAAGGGTTTTTCTCTCATTATTTACATAAGGAAGGAAGGTTGGCTGGCCAAAAAACATGTTTAACCCCACTTTTATATAAGTTATTTTATATATTAGCTGTCATAAGTCAGCAATATTTATAATACTGTAGCATCCATTTCATAATTTTTAATCCAGTGTCCATCATTGTATGGTATGTCTATGAATTTTTTCGAATCTGATTGATGAATGATTTTCCCTTGTTTATGAGAATTAGACTATATATATATATATATATATTTAAATAAATAAAATAAATCCCAATTATCAATTGAAAATTGAAATATATGAATCTTATAATACTAAATCCTATTTCAAAAAATATGAATGGCGAATATAAAAATATAAAATTCCATCGTTTTCAAACAAAATTAAAAATTATAAAATAAAAATAAAATTATAATAAAGTATCCAAGTGCAATCTCGGACTTAGGACCGATAAGTGGGGTTAAAATAGTTTTATGGCGCCCGCCTCCCCTAACCCAACCGGGTAAGTTAATTGGAAAATATCAAATTTCAAATTTTTAAAAATTAAAGATTAAAAAGTTAAAATTAAACCATTATACTTGAAAAAATTAAACTGTTCGCCATCGCATTCTGAAAGATATTACAACGCTAAAATATTAAAATTTAAAAACAATTTAGTGCATAATATAAGTGAACCATCAAACGCTCAAGATGATGCACCCATCTTTAAAAGTAGTTGTATAGGTAGAAAAAATAGTTGTATATGTATAAACAATATTTGAGATCCGAAAGTTCAAATTAAAAATATTTGAAACTGAAAGTTCAAATTAAAAAATTATTTGAGATCCGAAAGTTCAAATTAAAAAATATTTGAAATCCGAAAGTTCAAATTAAAAAATTATTTGAGATCCGAAAGTTCAAATTAAAAAAATATCTAAAAAATCAAAAGTTCAAACTAAAAATCCGAAAGTTCAAACTAAGAAATTCGAAAGTTCAAACTAAGAAAATTCGAAAAGGTCAAACTAAGAAATTCGAAAGTTCAAACTAAGAAATTAGAAACAAAACTAAGAAATTAGAAAGTTCAAACTAAGAAATTAGAAATTCAAACTAAGAAAATTAGAAAGTTCAAACTAAAACTCGAAAGTTCAAACTAAAAACCTTTGAAAGTTCAAAACTAAAAACTCGAAAAGTTCAAATTAAAATTTCTAAAAACCGAATGTTCAAATTAAAATTTTCTAAAAACTGAATGTACAAATTAAAATTTCTAAACACCAAATGTTCAAATTAAAAACACAGTATATTCACAAATGAATTTGCGTAAATCATTAATAACTAACTCACCAGAGAGTAACAATAATAATACCTAACAATAATACAATCCATGTCCTATAGCACGACTTTTCATATTTAATATATCAATTACAACATCCATATTTTGCTCATAACATCTACCAATGCCATGTCAATCCAAACGATTCATGATCTAACACCAAAGTTTGACCACTTGGCATTAGAAGCAAACATATATATATATATATATATATATATATATATATATATATATATATATATATATATATATATATATATATATATATATATATATATATATATATATTTATATATATAATATATATATATATATATTTATATACCATATATATGTATATATATATACATATATACACACACATATAAATATAAATATATATATATAAACATATATATACACACAATATATAAATAAATAAATAAATATATATATATATATATATATATATATATATAAATAAATAAATATATATATATATATATATATATATTTGTTGGAAACTTATTGCCGGGTTAGGAACTATTCATAAAAGCACAGAAACTCCACTTTTCTTGAGGAGACATTTTTAGGAGAATTCATTAACTTCGGCATCCCCTTAATGCTTTTGGAATATATTAAGTTCCGAGAAGAAAACACTAGAAAGTGTTGTTATTCAAATGAGATCACTTTGACTTATATCTGAAAAATATATTGCAGTTTTATCAATATGCAATGATTTCTTGTAAGTTTTTCTGTGACGCATTTAGAAATATTTTTCTTTCTTTTTCTCTATTGTCGGTGAATGTATTAAATAGGGAAGGATATCGTAAGGTTAATTATTTCTATTTAAATCAATATTTAATAAATTTCTTAAAATTATATGTTGATTTTCTGAGTAAATGTTAAATCTATTGTTTTATAAAGTTTACTTTTAAAATATATATTTAAATGAATTAAAGTATGAGATTCGGTATAGTTCATTCTGCAACTAATGACAAATATTGCAGAATACATCATGGCAGTTGTATTAGGTATACCCAATATTAGGTACGCACACATACACACATATATGTATATATTGTGTTACTAACTTTAAATATCACTAATTTATATATATATATATAAATTAAAATATTTCTTGAAACATTTTATACTTCAATTGTTACGTCAAAAATTAACTTTATTTAATTTAATTAATTAAGCCAAATAATTAATTTAATTTGAATTAAGTGTTTCAACTTTTAATTGAATTAAAATTAACCATTTTTTTTGGAAAAAAAAATAATACTGTTTTAGTATTTGGTGAAAATATTATTTAAAAAGCAAATACACAGGATTTTGTTGTGCTACGTATGATTAATTTAAAAAAAGCCAGATAATAAAGGATGACCTTAATGTGAAGACACGAAATATTATGTATAAGGAAAGTATGAATGTGAGTAAACTATCTAGCTTAAAGGAACGTTGCGAATCTACCATTCTCATTGTTTTAAGAACACAACTGAAAATATTCAATTAAAAAATGATCTGGAAGATAGAAGAGTACTTTAAGCAATATATGATCGATTTTTTTCTATTATTAACTAACTTGTTAAAGTTGGATTTTTTTAAAAATTAAAAAGTAACCCGTCGCGTAAATTCGTCATATATACTAATAAACATGTATTAATTTGTAGAAAATGCCAACATTATTGAGATACTATTGTTTGGAATCACTGAATTTATCATATTTAAAATACCATGCAATAGAACAAGGAATGATTTTAAAAAAATAAATTATTTTTTCTAATTAATATAAATTTAATCCCCATAATCTTAATGGAAGCAAACAGTATTCGAACGATTTTAAGTGAGATCCGAAAAGTTCTTTAAATGGATAGAAGGATCAATAATGGTTTGAGAAGTCTTTCCGCAATATAGGTTGTAAGACAAAGTGAATTTCGTGAAGAATGGATTCTGCACAATATCAAGACATGCAACATGATCATCTGGTGTACATCAACCGCTCAAAAGGGGACAGCGATTGCTCAAAAAGTTTTGAAAAAAATTGTTGAAATTTTTTTTTTGTGTATGTTTTGTATAACAGTGGATGAGTTTTGATCTTCAGATTTATCAATCACTGTTTGATTTCAAAATTTACAATTCTTTATGTGAATATAATCACTGTTTATTTAAGCAATTTCATATAGTCACTAAGATAAAGTGCTCTAGCTTTTGTAAAAATTAAAATATCTCTTATCCTGAAGGTCATTTCAAACATGAATAACAAAGAAACTCATCAAAATAGAAAATTGAGAATTTGTTCATAAAATTTTGTACAGAGCGGGCCCCGTTTATGTAAATTTTTGTACATTTTCACCGGTTTTTCCCATTTTAATAGTTATAAATTTTTATTCTGTTTTCAATTTTAGAATTTTTTTCCTTAAAATATACTAAATAAATCTAAAAAATCACAAAACAATGCCCATATCTCTATTTTTTCAAAAAAAAAAAGTTGTCGCAAGTAGTCGGAAGCCTTAAGTGGCACTTCAGTGTTTAATGAGTCTAATTACTATACTTTAAAAAGAGCATAGTTTTTGAAATAATAATAATTATTCTTTTAAAGAAATTACAATATTATTGAAAAGCTCTTCTTACCACACACGTGACGAAAGAACACTTAAATCCTGTATACGACTTTTATACTTTTCTATATTTTATATACATACACATATATGTGTGTGCGCGTCTGTGTGTGACAATATTTTAAAAGTTACAAAATACTTTTGTTATACTTTAAAAATAAATTTACATTCTATTTTCAATTTTTTAAAAGAATAATTTAACTGTTATTACATTGCTAAAAGTTATGTTTTTAATGCATTGCATTAATTTCTTTCCACACATAAAATTTAAGATTTTACAAAAAAAAAAAAAAATATTTCCACGCCTTTATTTAAGTTTTTTCCTTACCTTAAATATTTAAGAAAAAATATTTCAGTAATTTGACAAAATTCATTGACATTTTTTTATTGAGTTCTAACTGAATGGAGAAATTAAAGAAAGGAAACAAATCGGCGCTGCTTTCTGATCAAAATGAACTGAAAGTAAAATCCTGTTAGTTTCGCAACGACTTAGTTCATTCTTAACTATTTAGCTATAAATGTGTTAAGCAACCAACGGAGTACAGAATAACATTTTACTTTAAATTCCTTTGTCGTTGAAGATAAATGGAAGAAAGCACTTAAAGCATGTCATTCCAAAAATGTGAATAAATCCAGACATAAAATACTTTATTCGCTTAATGTAGCCTTTATCACCACTTCAAAATATTTAAATGCTTCAAATAAAATGTTAAGATGTTTTTTTAACATTAGAAAAAAAGATAATGTACTGTATATAATAAAATAAAATCCAAACTGTGTTTTCACTCTCCATTTATTTCGTTTTTTCACCAATAAAAGAGAACTAATTACCTAAAATTCGTATTCCAGATTCGTAAATTCATTTCAGCTTTAAATTCTTTATCAAACAAACTTAGAATTTTTAACATTTTTCGATTTTTGTCAATTATTAGAGTGTACGTGTGTGACCTTGCTTTCATTTACAAATTTTTTTACATACTCATAAGAAAGCGGTAACTTTTTTTACTGCCAAATTGTTTCTAACAAGAGCTCAATGAGTTTTCATTGATCATTTTTTTCGATATTTAGATAATTTAAAAATTATATATAAATATATATATATACATTTTTTGTCCTTTTAAATATTTATCATGAATTGGCCACAATTGAAGTTGTGTGCCTTGCCAAATGTTTGTATTTACATCGCTTCACAAATGCAGTGAAGTGAAAGAATCAGCGTTCGGCGTGGCCACACTATGACATACGAGTGTAAAGATGGTCATGGGCTTTTGAATAAACAGAGATGGAAAATGTACAGTTAATTTTGAGTATGAGTTTACTTATTTGAATAGAGCTATCGATTGTGGTCAAAACAAATGAAATAATATATATATATATATATATATATATATATATATATATATATATATATATAGTATATATAGTAAATAAAAATAAAAGTGAAGAAGTTCTAGAACCTACAGTGCTAAAGAAGCAAGAAATTGGAATTCAGCAGACACAACGAATGTAGATACAAACAAGTCATTTGACTAAACTGGAGACATATTATGATTTCTAAAGCTGTCACTGAATTATATATATATATATATATATATATATATATATATATATATATATATATATATATATATATATATATATATAAATAAAAAAAAATTGAAAAGAAGACTAATAAATCCTAAAACATCTTAAAAACAAACCGAATTTTTATATATATATTTATATATATATATATATAAAGATATAATATATGAAATATAGATATTTGTGTTTCTAAAAATATGACAAAAACAAAGACGTTTCTTCTACATAAAGAATGTTTCAGTGTCTAAATAAAGTATCGAATTTTTAATATATGCCCTATGTTCAATATATGTTCTTTAAATTCAAAATATCTACAAAAACACATTGAATTTCTAATTAACATTAATAATTTAAGTTTCGTTTTTACATTCAAGTATTGAAATTGGGACATCGGACACGTTTTTAAGTAAAGAAAATATTTATTTTATAGTAAAACGCATATTTATGAAATTATACAAATTCATATATTTTAGCAGTATTTAGAAAGTATCAAGGAATTAATTGTTTTTCTTTAATATTTGAAAATAGTCCGAGAATATTCTTTATTCTTCATCTCGGCATGCAAGTAATCTTTAATTATTCGAATGTTAATTTTTTTCCTGAGTAAAGCGACCATATATAATGTTTAAGAACTCATGCATCTACCAGAATATTTTTTAAGTTCACTTCATCAGAAATTTATCTATTTTTTTTGTTTATATATTAAATTATATTCAATAATAATGTTTTTCAACTAATTTTTAATTGTTTAGTCAATATTCTTTTTCATCGATTCTGTAAAACAAAATGTTTAAATATTTACAGTTCTATAATACAAAAAAAAATAATGTAAATACTATTCACGAAACTATAACGCTTAAAAAGTATGGAGAATTTTTGAAAAAGCACTTAGAGATTTTTTACATAAAATAGTCGAATTTCATTCCATATGGTTTGAAAAGTTGCATTATATTGCACAGAATGTTTATGTTTTATCCATAAGTAAGATTAAGGCATATAGCATGTTGTTATCGAGTATTAAAAATTGAAAGATCAGATTTAGAATTTAAAAACTAGAGTTTGCAGAATTTTGCCACAAATGTGTGGATTATTTATATTTTATAAAATTTCTAGAAAACTGTTTGAAAGTTATTATTATAATGGAAATTATATTATATATCTACCACTTTTTGAAATATTGGAAAAAGTTATAATTTATTTCGGTAATATAATTGTGGTGTGTGCTTTTATAAAATCACTTTCATACATAATCATTCTTTATATTATAAATAGATTATATTTTGAGAAAAAAAAACAGCTATTTTTCTGAATGTTAAGTTTATTTCATTTCAGTGGATTCCACAAAAAATATTGCGTTCCATTAAATATTTCTTTTTTTTTTTTTTATAAAACAATGTAATCCCAGGAGAAAATATTTAATAATTAATTGTAAAAAAAAAAGGTTTAGTTGACAAGTTAAGAATTAAATAATCATTTGAAGGTGTTGGGCCTACATTTTTAATATGTTCCTGCTTTGAATAGGTATTGCACATCCAAAAAGATTTACTTAGTAATTTATAAGCATTTTCTGTTTAATATATAAATAGTAATTATTTCTTCATTATAATTAAAGCGAAAATCAGTAACACAACTGAATAAGAAAGTTTTTTTCATTAATTCTTTAAAATAAATGTTTCTTTTCTCATCCATTTCAAAAAAAAAATCAAATTAGAAAATGCTTTTAATTTACAACCCCTCTGAAATTTAACTCACATATTGTTATTAATAGAATTAAGTATTGATGAAGACAACAAATTCTTATAAAAATAATGTAATGATTATTTCACATATTGCGTATAATGTAATTTGCCTAATGAAGAAAGATATACAATTCTTAGAAAATAAACAAAAATTTTAACATTGATTCAAGAATTTGCTTTGCTTTTATGTGAAAATATTATATCTATAAAATAAATTCATACACATATATTCTTTTAAGAATGTAACTGTCTATATAATAAAAAAATGGATTATATTTATTTATTTTCATAATAAGGTAAAAAGTTCTTTCTTCGCCGGTTTAATGAAGTAATAAAAATAAACTCTATACCGGGTTCCCAGTATCATTAGAACAAAATTTAAGAAGAGGTAGTGTCCTCTTACAAGAATTAAGAGATCATGATCAGAAACGTTTTTGTTCAGTGTTAGGAAACGTTGGTCACAAAAGCATTTAAGGAAACTACAGACCTACATTGGTGCAGTCCCTTGAGCTGTCATCACACGTAGAGGAGCATAGAACGCTTTCCAAACACCGAGCTGTCAGATATGCACCTGATTTACGGATTGACAGTAAGAAATACACGAGCGGCATAAAGATTGAATCGCTAAAGATACCCACAGAGAGAAGCACCCGATGGCTGGATGATTACTAATGTGTAACACAATTTACGTGAATATGGATAGTTTTTTTGTAATAGGCCTAGTGAAGATGGACCACGCGAGTGATTTGAACTCTCAACATGGTACTCAGTTACTTCGAACGATATCCAACACATATTGTACCATGCAAGAAACAATATGTATCCCTACCTCCCTATGCGTATTATCTCGTAACGATAAATTTTTACACACATTGCGTGATGGATCTATCCACAATTGTTCAACTAATCCTCCTGGGAAGTCGTTGTACTATCAGTTCTCGTTATTAATAATTACCCTTTGGAAAATTAAAATAGTCACATCTGTTAACTTACTATATTTAGTCGAATTTTTCTAGCCTGAATAGAGAGTAGAAAATGAAAATAAGCCAGAAACAGGTAAGAGTGTTATCACATGTATCATATTTGAATTATTGTGATTAAGAAATTTATTAGGAAATTTTAAGTGACGAAAGTTCGCATAGATTAAATTGATATTAGATTAAATCGGATGACAGGTTAGATTCTTTATAAAGTAAGGATCAAATTCGATAGTCTCCCTAATCGTTCGAGTATTACTGTCGTTGTTTCACTTTCGCGGTTAGCATCGAGACAATATTTTACTATTATTAGTTGAAATTGTGTTTTTTCGTTGTGTGCTAAATAAATAGATTAATTGGATCATTGCGAATGTTTCTTCCCTACCTCTTAAATATCTAGGTGCCCAAGAGATCAGTGGCAACATCTCACAATTGTATTAGCAAATTAATATTATCTGGCTATTGGGTTCTTATCTCCGTGTGAGTAACTTTTGCGATACAATCTGTCTGCTGCTAGTGCATTTCCTTCTTCCAACTGCTAATCAGTTGCATATCTACCATCTCGTTGTTTGTAAAAAACATTCTATACTCCTCGTCGAGCGATGACAGTTCAAGAGACTAAGGGCTGTTTTCTTGATGATCTTTTGAACAACGTCTCCTAGAGCTGAATGATGATATTTACGACCATGGATTGCTATGCAAATTTGAATTCTTGTGAGGCATCTTACTTCCTATAAAGTTTCCCTGAATGGTCTTGAAACACACATGATATTTATAGTAGGTATTTTCTTTCTAGTTTTTTTTGTAAGTTAAAAATATAAATTTGTTAATAAACTACTCTGCTTGTTAATCGCTGGCAAGTTAACTAATCGTAAAAATATCTCAACTAAGATGCTCAGATACAGATAAAATTAATTAAAAAATATATTTTATTTTGAGTTGAACTAATAGGTAACTTTAATTATATGTTACTTAAAAAGTGCCCCTTAATATAACTAACGAATGCGCAATTTTTATTCATTTTTGACACCTTAAACCAATAAATTAATTTTCAATATAGTTAAATTCTATTAGAAGAGAGTTTCTACTGTCTAATTTTTTGAGGTTATTTAAATGAGAAAAAATTTCATAATTATTAAAATTTCATTCTAACATGATTAAAATTAATGAAAAAATGCTAAAAAAATACTTACTGTAAAATAACGCATTTAAAAACAATTGCAAGAGGTCACAACAAAGAAATGCATTTAAGAATAATCATATTTGTTTTCTTTATCACTGTAAATGAATCACAGAAAATTAAGGTATCCAGTTGATGAATGATATAATTAAATGAACTTATATAGGTATCTACTAAAAAAATAATTATAGTTTTTGGCTTTATTACTTTAAAAGAAAGCCAAGTATAGTTTTTTTATGTAATCCTAAAAAATATCAGGGGTCATTTATTATATCACTCCACATAAAAAAAATTAATCAGTAAACCATTTAGATTGTTTCAATACTAATCATAGCGAATTCCTTATTTATTTATTATAAGAAACTAAACAGTTCTAATTTTTATTTCTATGCAGAAATAGTTCTAAATTGCAGCTAGAGATGGAATATTAAGCTCAATGAAATTCTAAGATAATTTAGTTTTTCATATATTATTTACTATTGTTAACATTGTAATAATCAAAAGCAACGTCATTCCTTCCATTAAAATGGTGTTTCAATTGAAATTTGGCAAACTATTGACGAAACAGGTAAGTTAGCGTCGTTTTTAGTGAACAAATTTGGTGGGTTTGTGACTTGGCAGTCATATGGATATTTCTGGAACTTACTGGTGAAATCTTATAACATCACGTTCTATGAGGTATGTGGATTTTTTTAGAAATATACGCGCAGCCTACAAATAAGCGTAGCTTACTGAAACTGGGTCAGTAGTGTTTTGTCTGTTGAAGATTTGAGTTGCTACGAACGAGTGATTGCTTACGAATAGCGTTTATCATTAAGCGTTTGTATTCGTGTATGAGAGCTGAAGAAGGCTGGATACCTTCTAAGATTTATTGTGTGGATTGTACGGATGATCCTGTGTTTTTAAGGATTGTTTTTCAGCAATAAATTTCCATCACCCTTTAAGAACTGCTACTCTTTAAACTAATAAAAAATCCACAAACCCCAATCTACATAATAATACACTCATGAACAAAACAATTAGCACACCAAGAAATAATTGCGGATTCATAACGAAACTTGGTCTGAAGGTACATGTACGGGAGATATGGAAATTATTAGAAATGCAGCGTTATGGTTCATTACGTACAGCCGGTTGAAGTTGTTTAACGTCGTTCCCGTGGAATATAAAACAAGTAACCAAAGCTTGTTTGAGTGTGCTGAATAGTTTACAAAGAAATAGTTGAAGTAGACATGCCATTACCTCGTTTGTGAAAACAATATGAGCAAATATCTCAGTTTGAGAGAGGGAGAATCGTTATTTGCGTGATGGAAGCTGGGTGGCCAACTAGGCGAGTATCTAATCAATTAGGCCGCCTTGATTGTGTTGTGAGGAGGTGTTGGGATCAGTAGATCCGGTGATGTTACACGAAGACCAGGCTCAAGACACCCTTGACAGACCAGTCGTCGAGAAAACCGCTACATTGTAAGAAATGCAGACGTACAGATAAATGCTTCATCGGTCGCCATCCAGGCATAGGTAGCACCCTCACCAGGAGCCCCTGTGTTTTATCGAACCATACGCAAATGCCTGGCTGAAGAGCATTTGGGTTCAAGGCACCCATTACGTGCGATGCCTTGACGCCCACCCATCGGCACCTACATTTGCAGTGGTGCTGCTCACGAAGAAACTGGTCTGCAGCGGAATGGAATCAGGTTGTCTTTAGCGACGAATCCAGATTCCATCTCAGCAGTGATGACAATCGTGTTCGTGTATGGAGACTTCGTTGTGAACGCCTCAATCCTGCCTTTGCTTTACAGTGACACACCGCTCCCACAGCTGGTGTGATGTTATGGAGTGACATTGCCTGCACCCGTGGCACCATGACGTCCCAGCGGTATGCCCATGACATCCTGCCACCACATGTGTTGCCTCTCATGCAACGGCTTCCAGTAGCCATTTTTCAACAAGATAATGCTTGAAATCACACGGAAAAGGTATCACAAGAATGTTACCACATTGTTATTACCCTTCCTTGGCCTGCCCGATCCCCAGATTTGTTTCCACTCAAGCATATCTGGGACCATTTGGGACGGTGAGTTGGGCATCCCACGAGTTTTAACGAAATAGAGGCAAGGTTACAGCAATTATATAATGGAATGTTTTAAGACATCACACAGAACGTGTATGCCTAATTGTCCAAAGATATCGCATCGTGCATTCGCTCTAGAGGGGGTTAAACAGGGTATTAAATCCTCCATGCTTTGCCTTTTTCTCTGAAATAAACCATCTTTTTTTTTCTTTGATTTTCTAATCATTTATTTATACCGAAGTATTGATTAAGTATGTAAAATTTCGTTTCATTTTTCTTGTCTCCTTCTTGGTGTGCTAAATTTTTTGCCCATGAGTGTATATTAGTTTTTTGCTGAAATTCTAAAAGGAATAAATTTAAAACGTTGTATTTAGCATTTAATAAATAATGATATATAGTTATAATAAACACTCCTTTTGGGTTAAAATTATCTTCCAGCATTTTAATATCAATTCTACATATAAACTTTTAAGAAACATTACATATACAGATGTAAACAAGAAATCATTTTAATCTATAGTATAAAATTAAGCATTGGCTCATTGCTAACTCTGGCCATTATATGTATGATGCTAGCGTAGAATCAGAGAATAAAATTTGGAAGTATAAAATCACGACATAAAATATTTCGCTTACTAGGAACAAAAATATACCAAATCAGGAAAAGTAAGACGGAAATTTCAATATTCGAGGGGCTGTTGAATACGTGCAAAAATTCCAACCATGACTGAAGATCTATTTCGTTTTCTTACCTAAGAGGAAGAAATCGCACCATGAATTGAATATTTGGAGTCGGTAACTCTGAATATTTTGTTTTATTTTGCATTAAAATAATTTTTAGAGAAAAAGATGTTTATTCCAGTTTTTTCAAATCATAATAATTTGTGACGTTCAATAACGAGTGAAGAGACTAAGATAATTTTTTCCCCTTATTAACTGGATCCAATTAGTTAATTGTGGTTGCTTCTCGAAAGTAATTCATTCATGTCCTGATTTCTTTGGATAAATGTTATATTATAAATGATTGTTGAAACTGATGAGGGTCAAATTGCTCAAGTTTGTGTTTGAAATATTGGGAAGTTCTATTACATCCTTACTTTTTCACTTGAACAAAGTTTAAATATACAAGGTCCTTCTCTAATGGATTATTTTTTTGTCAAAAAGTCATTAAGAAATAACCAGTATACTAATTAGTTACATGCATTTCCTAATAAGGATAAATATTTTTATTAAATCTTTCTGTGTTTTATTATTTATTTGAGCAATCATTTACTTAAACTAGTCTCACGATTAAAGTTTATTCGAAGAAACGCACATTTATTAAGCAATATCTTTATGACGTAAAATGTCATGTTCTTTTTATTACATACACATATAAATTCAACTTTATGTCAAATGAACGAATTAAACAGTTTCTGCTGCAGCGTTTTTCAAACTGTGGGGAGCGCCCCCTAGAGGGGCGTGATAACTCTACGAGGGGGCGCAAGCATATTAAAAAGTCGAAAACAAAAAATTACATTAAAAAATTATTAATTTACTAAAAGTAAAAAAATACATTCTGACATAATAAAAAAGAAAATATACATTTACACTGATAAAATACACTAATGAATGTATCAGTGCTGCACAATGTCTTTGATAATTAAATTAACAATAGTCAGCTAAGATTAAGTTTGATAATTACCAGTGACCCCATGGGCTTGTATTAACACTTATCTTAATACTTTGTACGATTTATAATTAAGCCCTTAACTGCAGATTAAAAGTTACAAGATTCCTTCCCCAATGCCAATGTTTTCCACGTAGACGCGCGTCTGTGATGTTTTTTTGGGGGAGGGGGAATAAATAAGCAAATACCCTGAAATAAGTAAACCCTTCGCAAACATTGTTAAAATCCTTTTATTGTATTCCAAAGTTTTCGAGGCTTCGGAATAATTTTATGGTTAGCAGTGCACGGAAAAGATCTTACTTCAGAAAGACGTATATATACGTTAAGAAAATTAATGCATTGGCTGTTGATATACGCTGGTGGCACTGAAGAGATTGACGTCGTATTGTAGCTTTGGCATCAATGTATAGTACTGTAGAATTAAATACATTGTTATTGTATGCAGGGGGGCCGGTGAATATTATGATTTAAAATTAGGTCGCAAACATTGAAAGTTTGAGAAGCACTGTTCTATTGATAAACATGAATAATAAACACTCTTTAAATCCTAAAATTAAATGTTTTCAAAATATTATTTTCATAAATGCTCCATCTTGAAACATAATGGAGAAATTAAAAGAAAAAGGAATGTTAATAGGTATTTGAAATGCTGTCATTTTCTTTAGAAACATGAAATATTGTTAAGGAGTGAATTGTGCAACTCAGCAGATTTATTTTAAGCTAGATCATATTTGGGTACTTGAACAAGAAGAATTTCATAGATGATAGTATAAACTTGATTAGAATAAGCATTTTAAATAATTTTTTAATGCCATGATGCTCGGTTTTAGAGATCCTGAATAACACACTTGTAAATATGTACTGGCATGTTACAAATTTCGCAATTTTATATATCTCTCAATCAAGTTAAACTGTTTAGATATAAGTTTAATTTTCGGTATACACATCAGTTTTGTTCCAAACATTAAATATGTATTCGGTACATATTACAAAAACTAGCTCATAGAATAATTATTTTAATTCAAATTATAAGCAAATAAATACAAAATTTCAAATATTGGGGGAAACTAAATAGATTAAAAAAAAATACAAAATGGTTGTTAGTACGGATCCATCATTCGAGTAATATTCAACTATGGAGTATACAGATGGACCAACTATAGATTGCATTCACCCCTGAAAGGCAAGAAAAGAGTAAAAAAAAAAAATAACCCTACTATTCAGTAGGGTTTAGTTTTAAGACATTTTAATATTATTTATGTAATTATCATATATTATGGCCCGTTTATATAATAAAAACCTGACGTTGACATTATGTTTCGCGAAGCTTGTTGGACCGCTGCTTTGTCGTAAAACATTTCGAATCGCAAATCTGCCAAGAGCATTACTATTATGCGGTTTTCATTCTGTGGCATGCCTAGCAACATATATATCAGGATTTACTGAAATATTGTCAATTACATCTGCACTTTCGTTAGATTGTTTGCAGTCACTTTAAATCAATCCAATGTCTTCATCAGAATCTAAATTAGAGCCGATTAGATCTCAGAAAGCTCTCGCAATAATTTAGTAATTTCATCATGGATTAGACCTTTTCTAAGAGCCATCGTTCCTTGTTATCTGCTCAGCACTAAGTTCAAAAATCGAACGATTTTTTTATTACTATGAGCAGATAAACAAATAATATGGAACGAAACACTTATACAGAACAATTTTAGTATAATTGATTCATTTCCACTATAAATCCAATAACATTGTTTTTAAGATAAAACAAAAATGTGCGAAATAACTTTGGGAAATACGTTTTACGAAAAGCATCTACTTCGTGGACTATATTTTGTTGAACTACTGCTTCGTACAACGATATATTGCCTTGGTGTTGAAATGACACCAATGGACGTTCTAGGTATATTTAGTTGTAAAATTACTCCTAATTAACTTCGAACCACAAAACGGTTTCTGTGTCAAATTGACACATACTGACGTTCTAGTGTTAATCATCATATATTTGTTTATCATTCATTTAACAATTGAAAAAAACATATATGAAATATAATACAAATAAAATATATGTCAATTCTAAAACAAATAAAAAATATGTCAATTCTAAAACAAATAAGCAAATATGAATCTCCTTTTGCTCATAGGCAATTGTTTATTCAATATTTTTTACACTTGTATATCATAGAAATGATTGTTAATGATTTTACTCTTGATCTCGCTACAACTTCATAAATGCAAATCTGACATGACTTTGGAATTTCTCATTTCCGCTAGCAATTGTACTGATCTTATACTTCCATCACTCGATGCAATGATTAAATTTTCTAATATAGACGCCTGGGAACTTTCATTCAATGCATAAAGGATACAGACAGATTAATTAAGATATATTTATAAACTTATCGTCCCACGAAATGTGTCAGATTTCCGGGTTGACTTCAAATATATCTTTGTTCATTATCTAATGCCTCAATAAAATACAATAAACGCTGACTTTCGTTATTCAGCATTCCGAGTTAATACCTCTAACCGTAATTGATTTATAACATGATATCGAGTAAAATGATTCAAACAGACTAGTTAAAGTAGCTTCATTTACATCATTATAAATACTCCTTATTCAACATGATAAATTGGAGCCGTAATTGGATTTTGGGAAATAAAGTACTTAAAAATGTAACAATAATAATGCTAAACTCATTTAAATTATCTTTCTTTTTTTAAACTTGACAAAATGTAAAAGTTTCCAAATTAGTGTTAAAAACTGTCAAGATTTTTTATAAAAAGTAAGGTTCATTTTATACCTTAAAACCATTAAGACAATTCCTAAAATCATACTCGAAAGTAAAAAATAGAAAACTAGTCTTTATTGAAACTCATTACAAATATTCCTTTAAAAGAAATGCAAACAGTTTTTTTATCTTTGTTTTTTGACTTTGAAATATTCGTATAAAAATATTTTTTTTAATAATAATAATAATTTTTAAGTGCTTAATTCAGTTCAAAACATGCTTCTTAAATGTTTATTGTAAAATATCGCACATCGATTTTAATTTTTCTGTAGATCAAAAGCATTATAAATGTAGAGATATGTCAAGATTACCTACATATACACTGAGTGTTTAAACTTTTATGATCGCGACAATTATATGGAAATCAGATTTAACTTTATGTTTTTGCCGCTAAAAAGCGAGATATTTTTAAAATGTAAATACAGAAATAAATTAACTACAAATGACACTGTGTTGTTTAAAAAGAAAAGATGGGGGGATAGTGATATAACTGATTTTCAACAAGATATGTATGAAGTCCAATTGAAGAGCAACTATATCTCAAATTAATCGAAACATAATAAAAAAAAAACAACTTTCGAAGTTTCAGAATGAAGGGTTTGCAACATATTACACTGTGTAGGCTGTGGTGGCCAAATAATTGTCAAAAGCCTCTACTATTGGACTTCAACAAAAGCAGACGTTTCCAGTCCAAAAGGAGCACAATGATCCGAGAACAGAGAATCGAAAAAAAGGCATTTAAACTGATTAATCACATTTTCAACTTCACCATGCTGTTGCATAGTAGGAATATGGAGGAAACATAATTAACACACGCACACACATATATATATTTATATATATAAATGTATACATGTGTAAATCGCGTTTGTAGTGAATAAGCTTACATATATATATATGACACAGTATCATTCACACACCACGGGCCACGTCCTACCTTTGGTTCGCTACTTTAAATCAACCACTCACCACGAAAAATTATGTCCCACAATAAGTTTTGTCATTACACACACACATACACACACACACACACACACACTCACACTATATATATATATATATATATATATATATATATATATATATATATATATATATATATATATATATATATTTATAATACATGTACTAAGTTTACTTTTATTGCCACAAATCTTCCAGCTGGTAGAAGAAGTATTATAGTTTGGTGAATGCTTTCTTGGCACTATATGGGCATTTGATTTGTATAAATGTCCAAACATGTTCAAGTGTTGTCACACACGAATTTTATCCTGTTATGTTAAGGGTGTAACTTGCAGGTGACGGATACTTTCAGCAGGAAAATGGTCTCTATCATACATCTGATATTGTCCACAGATAATTCAAAGACAGCGTTTCTCAAACTGTGGGGCGAGTCCCCCTAGGGGATGGGATAACTCTACAACGGGGCGTGAGCATATTAAAAAATAAAAACTTTAGTTTATATAAGAAAATTACTAATTTACTGTAAGTAAAAAAAAATTCATTCTGACGTAACAAAATATAAAACGCACATTTACATTGATATAATGCACTTATAAATGCATCAGTACTGTAATTTTTTTTTTATAATTTTTTTAGCAATACTAAGTTAATAACAAGTTTAATAATTACCATTACTCCCATCATCTTGTTATATGCAAAATTATGTACAAAAA
Organism: Trichonephila clavipes; assembly: GCA_019973935.1. Lineage (NCBI taxonomy): Eukaryota > Metazoa > Arthropoda > Arachnida > Araneae > Nephilidae > Trichonephila > Trichonephila clavipes. The sequence goes on from BMAU01001771.1 coordinate 91,717, forward strand.
TTAATCTTTATCTTGATAGTCTGTACGGTTTATGATTAATCCCTTGACTGCTGATCAAAAGTTACACAATTGGTTCTGCAGTGCTACCTTCTTCCAGGTAGACGTGCGTATGTTATGTATTGGGGGGGGGGGAGAAAATAATAAAGAAGAAAATCTTCTGAAATAAGTAAATCATTCGCCAAAGCTGTGATGTCCCTTTTTTGCATTCCAATGAATTCGAAATAATTTTATAAATAGCATTGCACAGAAAGGATCGTACTTCGGAAAGACGTATAAATATGTTCAGGGGAAAGAACGCTTTGACTGAGTGAGATATTCATATACGCCCTTAAGAGATTTAAGTCGTATTGTTGCCTTAGCATTAAGTACAATTACATTATTATTAAATTCAATACATTATTATTGTGTGAAGGTGGGCGCGATGAAAATTATGATTGAATATTGGGTGACAAATATTGAAAGTTTTAGAAGCACTGTTCAAAGAACATGTCAAAAACATTACCTTCCTTATTTGGTTTATTCAACCATTAAATATCTATATAATTGAGAATCTGTTAGATGAGATTCAACAGGCTACAAGACGCTGGATGAATTTTCCATGTCAATTGTTACTTAAATTTCTTTTTTTTACATGCTTCATTTACAGTTTAGAACTACATTTTAGCACTTCAGTTACAATCAAAATGTTTACATACACTTTTTCAATGTTTATTGTACTTCCCTTTTGCTCTTGAATCAAATTTAAGATTTTTTAACTTCATGGCATGAAAAGTTAATACTTGACAAAATATAAAATTAAGATGATAAAGATTTTTCACAATGCTACTTTGAAACAAATTTTCAAACTTCAGCTCAGTGTACTGCAAAAGTGTCTAATTACCAAACAACATATTTTATTCTGGGAAAAAGAACGAATTGAACGGCATATTTTTACAAATATTGTGAAATATTTATATTTAAAGAAAGCATGGGATGTATACATTTTTCCCCTAAAACTTGAGAAAAAACGATCATTTTACTATATCACACTGATCATGATAAGTTTAAGAACGTTTTTTTTTAAAAAAATTATATTTCTGTAAAGATTATAAATACTACAATGCATGATTAGAAAAATTAATGTTTTTTTTTTTTAAATATCGAATAAACTGTAAACAAAAACCAATGCAAATTGCAATTAAGACTTTTTTTAGTTAAGTTAACATTTAAACTATATGTTTTCCACGTTATTTATCAGAAATAATCTTGATATTTTAAAATACAGTGGGTTTCGAAAAAAAAGTGAACATTCACATAGAGTAAAAATTGATCAGATATGCAATAAATTCTATAAAATACTTTTTACTTTAACAATACTATCTAAATAAAATTATGCTGAATTAGCAAGAATTCAACTGATATTATGTGTCAAGTGCATTCATAAAAAATACGGGCAGCACTAATAATAATAAATGCAATGTAACTTAATAAAGATAGAGTACATGAATAATTTATCCCAGTTCTCTAGGTCTATATATGCTTTAATGCACTTGGGCAGGCATTTTGTACACCGTTTTTGACATTTTTTTTTTAATCTGGGGGTTCTGAAATCACGTTTGGATACTTTTTTCTATTAATTGTCATATAATTATTATTATTTCTTCTGCAATTTTACGTTTTATAATTTCTTATAAAAGTTCAATCAGATTCATCTCTAAACAGTAAACTGGCCATAATAAAAACAAATAAATGACTTTTTACTAAGAAGGTTTGTAATATCGTTGCTTTATGTTAGAATGCTAAGTTATGTGTAAAAACAATATATTCACCATTTAGAAAACTTCTCGAAGATTGGGCAATGTATGGTTTTGCAATACTTATCTGCATTGCTTTGTTTCATGGTTCCTTGCACAATGCACAGTGATTTTAACAGGGCTGTAACGTATCTAAAATGCAATCATTCTTTTCAGCGAAATGCGGCATAAATATTCTTGTATCTACACTATTTTCAAAAATGGAATCATCTGAGAAAACACCTGTGATTTCCAATACCCAAGTGTTCACGCTTTAAAAGAAATAAAAACAAAGCAAAAAGTTTCAATAAGATCTTACTCACTTACATTGCGCTAACCACAATTATTATTAGGCTTGGCAAGATATTTTCCCAATCTTTGCTTCGACTTAAAACCTGATATGTTTTTTTGTTACCAGCCTTCGTTTTTTATTATTATTATTTATTTTATTTTATTTTCTACAAATATCAATAAGTGCTCTGTAATATTTAGACACTTTTAATCTTCTCTTGCACCAATTATCTTTTTGATTTGGAAGAAATATTTTGCAGGGATATAATATTCACAGGGAATTGCAGCATTTCCATGAAGAAAGATCTGCACCTTGATTCATACCTACAGATCAATAAATTGTGAGTATTTCTATGATTTACACAAGGTGGAAGCTTTATGTTAGTCTGAATGAAGATTGCATTGAGTGGTAAAATTACGATGCCACACAACTTGACATCTGAAGGTTTTTCACAAAATGTGTAAGAAATGTTATTAATTTAAGTAAATTGAGTCAGCATTTGTAATAAATATATGCAATAAAATAACTTGCTTAAAAATACAGTTTCCATCATTTGGAAAACTTACAATTATGTAAATCAGTGCTTCTCAAAATTTCTACGTTTGGAAGCAACTATTTTAATAATAATTTTCATCACTCCTCCCCTCCCCCCCATCCATACAATAACAATGTATTGAATTCGATCATAATATACTTTGACGTAAAAATACAATACTACTTTAATTAAAAACTGTACGCATTATCAAGATATACATTAAATTTTGTAAATAATCTTATGACATGCCCGTAGTGTCACTAGTAATTATTAAACTAAATCTAAACTTAGTACTGTTAAATTATTTATGTAACACATTGTGCAGTACTGATATGTTTATAAGTGTAAATGTGTATTTTATTCTTTATTATGTCAGAATGTATTTGGTTTTGCTTCCTTCATTTATGTAAATTAGAAATATATTCTAAATAATTTTTTTGGATTTGTTGATATGATCCCGGCTTCCTAGTTGGATTATCATGGCCCCTAGAGGGGTGGCCCACAATTTCAGAATTACTGCTGTATAAATACATTTAAAAGATCAGATTGTGTAATTATTTGACTCTCAGAGTAATTTCACTATAAAATCATGATTATTAGCAAAATATTGAAGAGTATCTGAGGAAATCCTATTTTAATTTAGTATTCATTCGCTCAGTTATTTAAATAAAAATATCACTAAAAATAAACTCATTCGAATCATTGCTTTTTCTAGACCTCAAAAGGATCGTCAATACCGGCCATTTGTTTTTATTCATATTTTTATAGAGCACTTCATCGATAACACCAAATTATTGTAGACATATCACTAAAATTTGAAGAATTTAAAAGCATTGTAATACAATTTCTGAAAAGGCTGAATCATAATTATAACTGTGGTGTTATATGTAACATTGACAGAAAGGTTTATCATCTACTCTCAAATGCAATCGAAAGTTTTTTACTAATTTTTCAGAATATTTCACATTTTATGTATCAAATTTAACGACATGAAAGATAAAATTACCACTGCTAAATGAGTCATCGGTTAATTATTTTTTTCCAAAATAAATGAAACGTTTCACTTTTGACAGGTTGTACAAAAGCTTGCTAGCTGCTCGTTTAGGACTACTTTAGCGTCTAACGTGTCATGTTGATTAAAATTGTTTAATGCAAACATGCAATTGTTTTATGCAAATATTTATGTCAATATTTCGATAATATTTCCCCTTAATTTTTCAAGTAATAAAGATTTAACATTATTTGTTTGAATTTTTGACAGAATAAAACGAAACCTTTTTAAAGGCTTAAAATAAAAGTAATAATGCATTATATATAAGAAAAAAATTCAATTTTTTCCGAAATTCAATCTTTTTATAAAACTTAGCTCTTAAATTCGTGATGATGAAATTTAATATATATATATATATATATATATATATATTTCCATATATATATATATATATATATATATCAATACATATATATATATATCAATATATATATATATATATCAATACATATATAATATATATATATATATATATATATAGTGTTTTCAGTATAGATGTTTGAGTTGGCATTACTTTTTCCAAACGCCGACCGATTTAACAGCGGCAAGTGATTTATTCTCAGTTTGGTTTTGGCAATTCATCAAAACGTCATCAAGCAAGGCGTAGATTCGGCGAATGGGCTAAAACGAGATTGCCGTTGTTCCCGATTTTCATAAGCGAATTTTTGTTTAGCGATGAAGCGCACTTCTGGTTGAATGGCTACGTCAACAAACAAAACTTACTTACGCATTTGGGTGAAGCTAATCCACAAGTGTATCAAACACCGTTACATCAGGAAAACTGACTGTTGGTGCGCTTTATGGGCTGGTGGAATCCTTCTTCAAAACGATGAAGGCCACATCGTTACAGTCAATGGTAATTGGAATAAAGCCATGATTACTAACTTTTTCATTCTGAATTGAACAATCATGATGTCAGGAGCTGTGGTTCCAACAAGACGGCACCAACATGTCACAGCTTTCTGCACAATCGATTTATTGAAAGACACGTTTGGTGACACCTAATTTCACGTTTTGGACCTGTGATTGGCCTCAGGATGATCTTGTGATTTTTAACACCGCTAGACTATTTTCTGTGGGGCTATGTAAAGTCATTGGTCTATGCGGATAAGCCACAAACATACGACCAAATTGGAGAGACAACATTCACCGTGTTATTGCCGATATACGGCCACAAGTGTTGGAAAAAGTCATCGAAAATTGGACGTCAGATTGGACTACATCCGAGCCAACCGTGGCAGTCATATGCCAGAAATCATATTTAAAATGTAATGCCGCACAAGATTATTTTTCGAATAAAAAAATTCATGTCAGTCGATAATACATTGTTGTTGTGCAATTTAAAGTTCTATACCTTTAAAAAACACCATTTATATATATATATATATATATATATATATGCATTCCGTGGTTTTACTCTCTCTTTTTTCGAAGTATTTCAAATGATACAAGAAAGTTAACTCTGAAATATTCTGAAAAAAATTTTTAACTTTTTAAAAGCAGCCATCTGAGAGGGTATAATGTTATTTGCTATGATTCTCAAACAACAAGATGACAAAATGTTTCTCCCCCCACCTCAAGTTGCTTAATTTAGATAAAGTAATCCATCAATCTTGACACGAAATTACTTAATATGTGAAATAACTACAAGGATCATAAAATACTACATGCCATATAAAATAAAGTGCATTGTTTTTTAATGCCTCGAAAAACTCATCAAAACATGAAAAACGTACTCTATTTTTTTTTTACTTCATTTCCAAAATGTTGTTAAAAGACTTAATGAGATTTTAAATAGAGCTTGTTTTATGTGTTAAATTATACATGAGCAATCATACGGGTGTAACCTTTTTCTTTTAAGCATGTTAAGATATGGTTGTATAATATTCTAAGTTAATCTTCATCACTAAGAAGAAGGATAGTGTGTATTTTTGTAAAATGTGTATTACTTTGAGAGTGGAAAAACAATTTCGATTAATTTGAATGTTATTCAAAAAACTGAAATTAATCTTTTATTTAATTTAAATGATATTCAAAAACCGAAATTAATCTTTTTAATTAATTTAAATGTTATTCAATTAGATAAATTTACTCTCTTAGGAATTAAAAAATTTAGTCTTGGAAACTGATTTTGGCGCAAAGAAAGCTGTACTAATTTCTTAAACAGTGCTTAAAAAAGCAATTAAAATATTTATGTAACTCTGAAAGTGTCTATAAAAGACAGCATGTGATTGGAATATATATATGAGAAGGTATTATTTTGATTTAACACATTTTCTGGTAGAATCTATTAATTTGTTGCAGTCGTTGAAGAATTGATACTAGGCACCTTCTTGTTTTAATTCCCAAAATACACACGATTTAAATAAACAACAAAAACAGCGACGAAACATAACACAAGAAGAGCGAGGACATTAAGTAGAGATCTGGAGTACTGTTTGCTTTGGAGATTTAAGCTTTATAAATTCAACTATGGAAATAGCTTTTAGAGGATTTCTGCGATTGATCCAGAATGCACGGAAGGTGCAATATTTCGAATTCTTGTTGTTACAAAAAGCGTAAGCGTGCGTGACTATTTTCGGGAATAATTTTGTGATAACTAGCATATTTCCCGTTAGGCAAATAAACTAAAACTTGCCATGCGAAGTCTTGAGGATTCAAGACCATTATGAATTGAATAAAATTTATTGACAGAAAAATTAAGGGTTGTATTATTGTATAATGTATATATATATATATATATATATATATATATATATATATATATATATATATATATATATATATATATATATATATATATAATATATATATATAGAAACAGAGAGAGAGAGATTTTGGGGATTAAGTGGAATTTTTTGTTCGCATCTATTACTCATATTTTTTTTATAATTAGATTATAAATAGCGAAACACAAAATGCTTAATGTAAATGTTCAATCCTAACAATCCAAAACAAGATTCCTCATCTTGGAGTTACACCATGTCATCTGGAAAAATCGACTTAGACGAAACAAAAAGTGTAATATTTCCCAATTGACAACACCATAGACGGAGTGTCAAAATTTAATGTCCCAAAGCCAATAGGTAATGAATTATTAGACATAGCATCCATGAAGTGTTACAGAGAAAATATTTTTTTTTTACGGATAGAAAGAAATGTGGTAAATCGACACGTTACTTCGATTTTCAAAGAAATATAGATAACAAATGAAAATACGAATATAAATATACCAAAGGGGAAAAAATTTGAGGGTCGTGATTTATCATTAGGGATGGAAAATGTTTTCTAAAATAAGCATCGATATCATGAGTGTAGTATTTTCGCTTTCCGGCTATTGCTTTGACTTTGTTATCCGACACGCCGAATTCGGAGAGCGATAGTAGTAATCTTGTTACACAGGGGTAGCTTATTGATTTGCGATGGAAAGAGTTTCTTTAAGGTTTATGGGACTCCCTTCCAGACTAGGTTCTTTTGTTTCCGTAGAAGATATGCAATAGTATAAAAATAAAAGCACTAATAGAGTATCTATAAGGATGAAAAATACTTACAAATAAATGGCAGAATCTTATACGACCGGTTTTGATTCTCTTTTTGCATAGCATTTACATACTATAGTTACTCCTCATGAATTTAATTCATCACACAAGCTCATATTCATATATTTCTATGTAATTCATTTTCTTGCCAGGAATTGTTTTCCGGAATATGATTTGGTATGTAAAAATAACAAAAAAATGGATACTTGGTAATACAAAAATGTCCTCAGAAATGTGTTCTTGCTAAACACATTGTAGCATTATATTACGTACGATTGTTTTTTTTTTTTTTGTTTAGAGTATGCAGTATGTACTTTATTGATTGTTTTTTTCAAAATTAAAACTATTTTCCAGGTAGAAATTTGTATTGATGATGTTTCGTTTTCATAGATCATAGAGTGATACTTAAATAAATTTACTTAACTATATATGGTAATTTATTTTTGATTTTTCCTGGAACGATGAAATTGATTCGCGTATGGGTCCCGTGATTATTTCTATGTAAGTTACGTAATGTCTTTCATAAATGATTGATATAATTGATGTAAGGAAATAATTTATTTTTATGCTTTTGTGTTTGAGATAAATCAAAATAGGTATATAGTTTTATAAAAAGATAAAACTAGTTTAAACGTCTATTACATCAACATTGTAACACCATAATTTTTTTCTTTATTTAATAATTATAAAAGCTCTAATAATAAGAGAAAAACATCCACATTTTTAATTGTTTTTCTTCAATAAACAAAAAGGAGAAATTTACTTTTATATATAATTGCGTATTTCTAATTAAAGGACATTTAACAAATTATATTTAAATGCTCAGAACATAAACAAGCTTAGTTGATGGATTTTACAGAGTTTATAAAACGACCAATGGTATATTTAGTTTGTTTCTTTAAGAAATTACCGAGTCAATTTTAATCAGTTACATTTTAAATGCAAAATATTTTTGAAACAATTATGCTTGTTAATTGCCATCGCATTTGGAAAATACATTTTTTTCAGCGTAAAATTCAACTTAATGTATTCTAATTGTACTTAAAATATAAGTATTGAAAAATAATTAAACAAATTTAAATCTCCAATTTCAGCCAAGTTTTCATCAAATTCAGCAAAACTTTATTATTAGTTTTTCCATTTAATCTACAATCCAATTTTGAATAAGGAATCCAGTGAAGATAAAAAAGATTTATTCTGAATCACTTAAGAGCATTGATGTTCTATTTCTCTAGATTAATTTATTCAAAAGCTTCTTTAAAATACCCATTATAATCCATATTCTAATAACTAGAGAAATGGGCTTGTGATCATGATCAAATATTTATGATTCCTCGATAAATTATTATCTGGTAGTGGGAACACAATGAAAAAAAAAACATCCTACAAACATTCAAATAAATTAAGAAGTTTTAGTGAACAAAATAATTAGAACGAGAATAGGAATGATTGAAATTTGCGCAAGCAGGGCTAGTTTAATTTAAAACATTTTGATTAATCTTTTATTTCGAATATATTACATTTATAGCTGCAGAATTTAATTACATTGGAAATTGATTCAGTTAACAGTAGTTCGATACTTCTACTAGACTATATATATTAATATATGGATATATATTCAAAAGTTATATTAATATTTTTTCTACTTATATTTCTGATTTTTAAATTACGCATCAGAATTGTATTATGCCTGCATATTAATAATGACCTTTATTTTTCTTGATAGTATGTTATCATATTCATATTATATATATATATATATATATATATATATATATATATATATATATATATATATATATATATATATATATATATATATATATATATATAAGAAATATGTATTATATATCAAAGACTAGAAAAAATAGATAATGGACATAACAAGAAATAGCGTAATAAAAATAGAAAAAATAGAAAAATAGAAATATAATTCATGTTGTAATTGCTCATAACCGATTTAATTACCATATGGGCATATATATAAATATATAAATATAAATATATATATATGTATATATATATAAATATAAATATATATATATATATGTATATATATACATAAATATAAATATATATATGTATATATATATATGTATATATATAAATATAAATATATATATATATATATATATATATATATATGTATATATATATATAAATATAAATAAATATATATATATATAAATATATATATATGTATATATATATACATATATATATATTTATATTTATATATTTATACATATGCCCATATGGTAATTAAATCGGTTATGAGCAATTACAACATGAATAACTTTACTATTTATGTATATAAATAGCTTTGGAAGAAATTGGTCTAAATCAGTAATTCTCAATCTTTTTTTTTTCTTCAGTAGTTTTAACCGTTTTAAAATTTGACGGCACACTAACAATAAGATAAGTTGAAAAGAATCTTCTAATTTATAGCACACTTTCTTTTCCCCACAAAATAAAAAGTTAAATATACTACACTTACCATTAATTTTTTTCTATGAAACGGTCAAATGATTCATTTCCGGATTTCATTTTATCTCATATATAATTAAATTTTTTTTATAAAAAATGGCCACACACTTCAAGAATTTCGTGGCACACAAAAGTGCCACTGCATAGTCACTAAGAATCACTGGTCTAGGGGAGAAAAAGTGTGGTATAGGGAATAAGTGTACATTGATTTTTTATACATAAATATTATTTTTATATGTATTTCTTCTGAAATACCGTACAACTTTCCATTTTAACCATCCATTATTAAAAAAAATAATAAATACAATCTTAATTTGAAAATTGTTATCTTCAAAACAGATAAGTTATCTTCTTTCTAAATAATATCTGAATGTTATTAAACTGGAAAATAAATATATGTTGATATTATAATAGAAAGAAATTTCCGTTAATAAATGGTATTACTTCAATTATAAACTAAAGATTTATTTAACATCTTGTTTGCTTTTTCAACATAATGTATGTTTTGATAGCCCATGAGCTTTACTCCAGCCTCATTGGGGGTCTTGGCCATATAAAAGTACCGCACCCTTCACACGCAGCAGTCGTGGCGCCATCTATCTACCTAAAAAGCAACCAAACCATTGAACATTGACGCAAATAAGCCGTCACTCCACAAAGCCGTCTCACACAAATGACGCAATTCCCAAGCTGCCGCGCACTATGACGCAACTGCTCACATTCTCGACACGAAAATGATATATTTCGTTGGCCTATTCACCGAGTCACTGGTATGGGAGGATGTGGCGTTGTGATATCTATATAAAACTAGTAACAAACATCACACGAAGACGATCGTTTTGGCGTGGTCGATAAAGTACTTACGTTCGAAACGAAATGTACCCAGATTGAACGTTTCCACTTCATTGGTAAAATGCTGCTTCCTACTTCTACTTTCAGAGCCAAAAAAATCCCTCAGATTAGTAGGTGAACAACAAGTTATCATGATAATCAGCAGGTGAAAGGAACTTATCGATCAGTGTCTACGACACATAATACTGTCAGTCATTGCCAAAAAAAGAGGGAACGTAGCTTAGCCAGAAGTCTCGTCATGAGAAACAGTTCCTTGTTGAAACCATTCAGCCCTCTCCTTAAAGTTAATAAAAACGATTGAATTAATAATTTAAACAGAAATTTCATCTATTACTTAAGAAAACAATGACAAAAAAGAATACTCTACTATTTCTGTTAAAATATCACTATAGTTACTCACCTAATATTGCTACGTATTATATTGGGTACGTTTTTTAGCTGTATAAGGTGTGACGTATTGGATAGGAAAGACACAGTCAGGCTAGGGATATAAATATGTACAATTTAATTACAGAACATCTAAATCGCCATTTTACATCCAGAAAACGAGTCTGCCTTCTGCTTCCAGCCTGGCTCTAACAACGGTCCTCCCGCAAGCCTTTTATTGGACCACTCTATCCGGAGCGTAGGGAAACGGGATTCTAGGAAATCCTCCTCCCCCACTTCTCCAGGCAGCAACAACATTCGTTTTTGGTCTCCGACGTTATCGACTGGTGCCGAAACAACATTCGCCACAAACTCCTTCTTCCTGTAGAGAAAACTTTTTTTGATACAGGAAAAGATCTGTTCCTTGAAGATCAGCTAAAATCATTTCAATTGTCAACAGGAGATATCACTAAAGTTCTAGATAAAAGTACACATTTTTAACACTGTACAATTCCCTTCTGGCCAGAATTACATACTATAATACAAATAACGTATAAAATTCAAAATAAATGAGAAAATCAAAACTCATCTATATGACATATAGAAATTACACTTTATCTAGTTAATAACTCAAATCACACACACACACAATAAGAAACTCAATCATATTTACTCAAATTCCTATTCATGAAGTAAAAAAAAACATCAAATACTTAACACATCTTACAGTCTACTCTAGAATCATAATAATGAAATGATTACATCACCATATTAGAAACATATATATTTTTTAAAGTAAGAAATTTTTTTTTGAATCAAATGTTTCAAGAATCTTTCTGAATCACACAACTGTACTAAATATTCAGTATTATTATCATAATAAATCACTACTCATATATAAAAATGCTTACATTCAAAAATTGGTCATGCCTATATTATGCATGTTTAAAAAGATACAAATATCATTTTGATTGTATAAGAAAATATTATACCTACTAAGCAATATTTCTCACAAAATGTCTTTTATGCATAAAAATTCTAGCTTTCAATCAGAAAAAACACTCTGAACACATTAAAATGTGAAGATTTGTTTCCCTTTACAAAACTTTCTCAGAACATTCACACACATTCATTGATAAGGTTTTATTTTAAAAGAGAAAAATGATCAGAAACAAATACAAATTCAGCAGCATCTAAGTTGAACATATATATATATATATATATATATATATTGCTTTAATAAGAACTACATTAATCATTCCACTTATGACTAATTAATCATTAAAAATGAATATTATTAATCCCAGCTTGATTCACAAACTTAATAGTATATTACACTTTATTTTGCACATTTGGATGTGTGGAAAATTACGTGAGCTTTGTTTTCAATACAAGAGGAGAAAATAAATGAAATTGTTGCATTAAAATGTGATATTTTTAAAACATGTATTAATAAAAAATATATAGTTATATAAAAGAGTAGAAGCTTTGTCTCTTCGTAACAATCACTAAAATATTGCTAACTTCTATTCAAAAGCAGTTCCTGAAGGCACAAACAGTAAAATTATTACACTAACAGAGCAATAAAAGCTGTTTGTCAATATGATGGATTTACTAAGTAAATTCAATAAAAAATGAACTAAAAATGTTTGTAAAATCAATAAGAAATCATTTAGATTTAAAATAATATAAATAGGTGTATTTTTGCATGCGAACAAACTAAAATTTTAACTTGTAATAGGTAAGGAAAATGTTTGTCTCCAGTAGGTGACAGGAAGGGGTCCTATTGTATCAATATATAACTCATGTCTTACAGGAGCTAATTGCATGGTTCCTTTTTCCTGATCACTTGCATCATCATTCGCGTTATTCCTTATCCCCGGAATCAAGAGGGCTGATTCCTGATTCCTCAGCTGTGCTTCCATAACCTCAAAATCCCTAAGTTTAACGAAATTCCCTTTGACCATGCCCACCCCTGTAAACGAAGGCACAAAATCCTCCCCATTTTCAGCTACATACTCTCTCAATCTAAATTGATTATCCTCATTTTCTAGGCGTGTGCTATTTTCTGCTTATTTTCTTCGTCGTATGCGAGTCTGAATTCCATTCCCTATTTCCGGTCTTGGTAGACCATTCTGTTCTATATCCGGTTCCAGGAGTTCAAATGTTTGATCCTCCAAAAAATGTTTTTCCCCATCCAAATGTCCCGGAATAATAATTGGCTTTGAGACCATGTGTCCCAGCCCACACTCAAACTCCAGTTCTGCCGGACGCAGACACGTCATACCATCATCCAGAATATGTTTGATTGGCGCATGCCCACCTGTAAATATTTCTGGGGAAGCATATTTTTCAAAACCCATATCTAACGAGGCTTCTGTATCCTTAAAGACAGGTATTTCAACTTAATTATCTTTATTTTTACTTATACATGGATTAAGTGAAAAGCTTTCGGATTTACTTTTTATTTTATTTATAGTTTTATAGCTGTGTTTTTTTTTTTGAATTTAAGAAGCGTTTCTAATTCATAAATGCCTAAATTCTATCTTTCATTTAAATCAAAATATATGCTGACACGATACGTGCTAGTTTTTAACTTTTTCTCAATTATCCTATTTAACATTTCTCTAACGAATTCTTCGTAATTTAAGCTATTTACAATAAGATTTTTAAGGTCTATAATTTTTAAATAATCAGTTACTTTTTCACCTAATTGTTTTGTAATATATCTTAGTTCTGCTATTCGACCTTTTCCTAAATAAGCCATTTTTAGCCAAAATGTTTTTACAAAAAATAACTTCACAGTTAAAATGAATGCAGTATCACTTATACACTTTTTCTTTAGAAAATAATAAAATAGTAAAATTCAAAATTGGTAATTATTAACCCTCTGACTGGATAACCCGCTAATTGAATTTCACTTCGAAAGCGGTCTACTTTTTCAAAGCTAGCGAAGCCGAAAATGTTTCGATAAATTTCGCGAACTGCTTCAAAATGCACGGCAGTTTAATGCCTCCCCGTTAAAACCGCAGGAGGTTCTGAATAAGTTTTGCAG
>BMAU01001772.1:0-116908 GCA_019973935.1 Trichonephila clavipes
CTTTATACATTTCTTATAAAATATTTTTTATTCCAGCAACGTTTCTACTTATTCCAAATGTAGCTGTATATATACAGGGTGTCCAGCCTTAAAGTGACCCAATAGCTAATTCCCGAACCGTTCCTTTTTGTAATGAATCTGTACAGAACCTTTCCACTAATATTCTTAGGCGTCTTTTGGGGGATTATAAATTCGCGTATATTTCCAATCAACTCCAAAAGGTGAAAGGGATATGCAAAGTAGATAGAGTATTTAAGTCGAGCGTTGTAAGCTAGCAAGTATATGAAGGCTATTCAGCCAGCAACAGTAACCTCAAATTTAGAGGATTCCAGGAGATTACGTTAGTGAAGACTTATTGCTGCTATTCTACGGAAGATCTAAAAAGTTGATATACCAGTGGTAAATATAATTTATGTACGCTTAAAATAAGCGTTAGTTTAGTAAAATTAGTTAAAGTTAATAATTCGAGTACGTGTATTTCTCGGACCTCCTATTTCTGTAGACCTTATTTGATCTTGTGAGCATAATTACTAATTAATTTCATAATTCGTAATTTAATTTAATAAAAAAGGTAAATACCTTTTATTTGACGTAACATAGAAATATTATATGTTATTAGAGATTTGTTTAGACTTGATATAATAAATATAAAATTATTATTATTATACAAAATGGCTCTTAATTATTCTTTGCCTCAAATTAATCTTGGTGTCCAGGGTGAGACCCAAGGGGGTCTCCACAGGTTTTGACATGCATTTCCAATTTGAAAAATGTTTCAAAAAGGTAAAGAATGTTTTTACGTGCTTTTCGAACCAAAACCCTATTTACAAAAAAATTACAAAAATTAAATTTTTATACTGTCCCCAGGCCCTGTTACTTATATTAAGAAAAAGATGCAGTGCACAAAAACACAAATAAACAAAAAAAGTTTCATTTTATTACGAAAAAAACTGGCCGGGTTATGGAACTTTGAAAATCATACATTTTATGCATTTTCTGGGCCATTTTCAAGAAGCTAGTAAGGGGCCGTCTCCAAAATGAAATTAATTGAAACTTTGCCGGGAAATTTTGCTCTTGCATGTCACTCTTATGTAAATCGTTTTTAAATTTAAAGTTAATATTTCAATAATTGAGTATTTAAGAAATAAAATTTATTATGTGTACATGTAAAACATAGACAAAATAAAATACTTTGGAGTAAGAAAACATTTCAAAAGCAGTTCCAAAAAAATAGGTTTATTTGCTTTGGCTTCAGACTGATTTGCTGCAGTACTGATCATGGTGAACATTACAAATATGTTGTGTAGTCGTTTGCAATTGCATACAGTCGTATTCTAATACTATGAATTTTAGTACGGGAGAACGAGATGTATACAAATGAAGAATTCTGCGAAATGGTACTGTCGTACGGGCAGTATAATCGAAATAAGAGAGAGTCGGCAAGACTTTATGCTATTAAATTTCCCAGTCGAAGACATCCATCTTATTATACAATTGCCAGTGATGTTCAACGCTTGTATAAAACTGGGAATTGCCATAGACATATTCCATTATCTCGTGCCACATCTTCAGCGGATGCCCACTGAGGATGTTCTAGGATATGCCCTTGCTCATCCTGAAAGTAGTGTCCGGGATAATAGCAAGGCTTGTTCCTACTCAAAATCGACGGTGTGAAATATATTACATACGTACGGTGCATATCCTTATCGATCAATCCTGTCGCAGGAACTAATGCCCGGAGACTAGGAGCGACATTTTGATTTTTTGCAGTTTCGCGTTAAGCACCTGGATGAAAATCCAGATTTTTTTGAATGAAGTTTTGGGGTCGGGTGAATGCCAGTTCTCGAGGCAAGACACTATTAATACACAGAATAGGCATTACTGGTCCCTCGAAAACCCACATCTAATACGACTGAATCGCCACCAAGTGGGTTGGTCGGTGAATGTGTGGTGTGGAATATGGAAGGGCACCTTAATTGACTCAATATATTTCGATAGACCTTTAACATCAGAATCATACACGGAAATTTTATCTGGATTGTTAGCCGATTTTTTAGAAGATGAAGTTTCCTTACGGGATTTGTCATGCATGTGGTACCAGCTTGATGGTGCTACCACACATAAATCTGTGCAACCATGTACATTTTTGGCGCAGACATTTGACACTCGAATAATCAGCTACGGAGGTCAAGAGGTTGCTGAAGCTACAGGCGGAGTTTCTGACGCGGGTTTGGTACTGCATTTCTGCGGACGGCAGTCATTTTGAACACTATTTTGATTTGGTCATTCTGATATAATAAAGCCCCTGATTCATGATTCGAGCATCATTCCACATTATGCTATAATTTGAACGGCAAATCATGTATTCTTTTGCTGCCATTTAAACAAGCTGTTTAAATCTTTTCGGTACAAGTTGTATTTCTTTAATTTAGCTTTTATTGTTTGCAATATAGCAATACAAATTATCGATCTATGATGTTTTTTTTTATTACTATGATGTTTTTCTTTTTATCTTTCTGTGTGTAGATAGTGAATTACTATCCCCTAAACTCAATTTGTATACGATCCCCTTTTCTAAGCAATTCAGATGGTTTAACTTTATGTCGGTCAGTTTTTATCGTAAAAATGAATTTTTTTTGTGCTTGCTTTGTTTTTGTGTGCTGCATCTTTTCCTAAATATAATTGATAGCACCTGGGGACCGTATAAAAATTTAATTTTTGTAATTTTTTTGTAAATAGGGTTTTGGTTCGAAAAGCACGTAAAAACGTTATTTACCTTTTTGTAACATTTTTCAAATTGGAAGTGCATGTCTAAGCCGAACGGTTCGGAAATTAACAATTGGGTCACTTTAAGGCTGGACACCCTGTATATATACAGTCTAAATCTCTTCAAACAACAGATAAGCATCCATCAATCACATTCGAAAAACATATAAACAGTAGGATAATCACACAATGAAGGACACATGAGCAACCGAGTTTAAAATTATAAAATAGATGCTGCAGTATTATAAACATTGCTGACTTAGGACAACTAATATATAAAATAATTTATATAAAAGTGTGGGGTTGAACATGTTTTGGGGGCAGCCAACCTTCCCCCTTTATGTAAATAATACTGAGCAAAAACCTATTGAAAGTAATAGATAGGAATATCTAAATCCATTACAAGATAGAGGTAACTTACATAAAAAATTACACTTATAAAAATGCAGAGCCCGCGCTAAATCTGAGTGCAATAAATAAGTTGTGCCAGATTCTAGACCTAATGCAGATTCAAAAGCATGTGGATGGCTGAAATGTAGCACTTAACCAAAATATAAAAAGAATAGAAATAAAAATTAAAGAGAGTTACAAATTATATCAGTGCTTCTCAAACTTTCGGTATTCACGACCCAATTTTCATCGCGTCCCCCTCATACATTAACAATGTATTGATGTAGTAATAATTTATAATACTTTAACGCTAAAACTACAATACGACCTTAATTATAAACTTTACTAATTATCAACTATTAAATTTTGTATGCAGTTTTTTTTGTTTGTAATAAGCCCATGGAAAAAATCACTGAAATTATTAATTTTGTTCTTAACTTATTATTGATATTTAGTATCAAATACATTGTTTTCGTACTAATACATTTACTCGTATAAATATAGTATATCAGAGTCAATGTGTATTTCATTTTTTATTATGTCAAAATATATTTTGTTTTTTTCGATTAGTAAATTGATAACTAATCTTTTATTTTCGACTTTTCGATATGCTCGTGCCCCCTTGTAGGGTTATCACGCCCTCCTAGGGGGCGCACCCTCCAGTTTGAGAAACACTGAATTATATACCATAACATAATATAGTTATTAAGTAAATAATATTTAGCTATTTTTTGCTAATTCCCCAAATAATTTTTTACCTTTCTATTTTTAGTATTTGCATTGCCTCTTGGATGGTTTACCACAGGTAAATTGATTATTTAATAAAAGTTTTGAAATTAATACTTTTGCTTTATATCATTAAATTGACAAAGAAATTTATATATGCAGTTCTTTATTTTAATAAAATTTTTAATTAATGAAGAAAAAGAGATATGAATATGTATGATTAGAATTGTTTTCGAATCGTTAAAGTTCAGAAAGATTATTAAAATGGTTGTGAATCTCAAAAATCTATTATGATAAAAAATGTGCATATAACATTTTAAGCCATCTTAGCAATGCTGACGAAAACCGGGTAGGAAAATAAGATTTTCATTGAAAGGGAATATTAACAATAGAAAACATTTTTCCACCACATTAAGAAAGAGGAGGGAGAAAAATTCCTCAGCATTCTTATAATCGTTTCCTTTTGTACTTTACCATGCCCTTAAAATGCAAATTCGTCAAGTTACACCATCGTATCCTTCAATAAAAGACTAAGTAAAAAACTTTATTTTTTACCCAAAGTGTGAAATAGTGGATAAAATGAGGAGCTGAGACTATCAGTGGTGTAACGTATATCCCCGTAACCCCGCATTGCGGGAGGGGCACAGGGACTCTAAGGGCCGAAAGCTTGACTGAAGCAAAGTTCGTATTTGGACTTTGGGCCCAAAACCTGAGTTTGCAGGGGGACTCTAGTATTCTGTTACGCCTCTGGAGACCATATAATACACGCGCGCTCCCAGTTTATTAGGATGGGAGAAAAAATTGTATACATTTTTTTTCTACATTTAACATCATCTCGAATGGAAATGCTAGTGAAATTATGAAAGATATTTATTTTAAATGTTTTATTTTTTTCTTTATTCATTCATATAATTTTGTTAATTGCTTCGAGGTATAAGGACACGTCCCTTTTTTCTCTCAGCAGATTTTTGTTTCCTCCTTCAATGTCTACCTCGAGAGTTTTCCTTGCAACCAATGGCTTCTTATGCATACAAAATTTCTGTTTGTAAACGCAAACAGCGCATTACTTTTATTGAGGAAGGGAGAGTCAAAAAACAAACTTTATTTATTACCTTTTTTAATTAGATATTCCTCAGATATTTGAAAATATTATTTCAAATAAACAAAAAGATAAATTTTTATCTTCGAGAACCTCGAAAAGAATGCACGAAAACGAATCTCAGATCAGTGGGATTAAAATATTTTTGGGTCGTGTGTGTTTTTTTGTAAGCTGTATTTAAAATTTGAAATAAATGATAATTTTATATACACACTCCAGAATGCTCAAAATATGCTGATTGAATTTTTCTAACTCTGAGTTTAATATTTATTTCTTTTAGAAGTCAAGTTTAAGTGATGAAGACCAAAAGCTGTTTAACGTTGACTACCATGTAAGAGTCAATTGATTTGAATCATTTAGTAAAAATGCCAGATGAGAGAAACAGAAGAGAGTTTGTAGAGAAAAAATTAATTTTTGTAACGCAAAATTTATTTCATCAATGCATTTTAACGGTAAGATGGGAAATCAATTAATAATTCCAGAGCTTTTCTTAAAGCGTAAATATGGAATTAATAGTTTACAATTAAGGAATCGAATTACTTGCAATGGTTGAATCGAATATAATATCTTCTCCGTGGGATTTTTCGGAATATACATAGACTTTTGATATTATAGATGAATATATCGCACACTTCAAACACACCTCATCCAGCGACTCTTTGCTGTTGAAGATACCGACGCGCTTTTGTCGTCTTTTTCAAATTGAAAACTTGTCTCTTTTTCTCCATCTCCTAAGGGTTCATTTTATTCTAATTTTTAAAAGGTTCAAGAATTTTAAGCAAATTGCTAGAAATTCTCGAATTTAGAAGGAGAAAGCTGTGTTGTTTTACTAATGCTACCTGTCTGACGGTGCCAGATCGAGGTCCATGAAATTGATACCGGGATAGTGCTAGATGTATACCTGTCGTTATCCGTAACTTTGAGCACTATATACAAGTTGCAGTACGATTCGGCTTGGATCCACTCTAATTTTGATTGTCACCCTGAGGGGGTCAGGGGCTTTCCCACCTTTATTCCTCTTCCAGCAACTTCACGAGAGGACTTACTCGGTGGCCCAAAGGGGTCATTTATAATTATTAAACTTGCGCTTAACTTCGTACTTTTAAAGCACACTGCTGTTTTGCAAAAAATGCAGCACCATGAAGCAATCGTCAGAATTAAATGAACTTTACAAAAATATCAATTATAGGATGTTACGTAAAATAGCAAAATTTCAGAGCCACCACGCATGCGTGTCGTGTGCAGCGCCCTCTGGAATGATGTTGAAAGCGTATAAATTGATGGCTGTAGCAGGATGTTGAAAATAGTGAATTATTTGTTAGTGGCGAGCGTTTAGTGAGATCTAGTGTGCCTCCCACGACGAAATAAGGGAGAAATATTACGGAGTTTGAACGGGAGAATTGGTTTTCGAGAAGGAGGATTTTCCTTTCGTGCAATAGGAGCTCGAGTGCAGCGGAACAGAAATTCGAGTTTGGAAGCAGTGGACCGACAAGCACCTAACAACTCGAAACACTGGCAGTGGATGACGGAAGCGCGCAACTATCGGGCGGTGAAGGACCTTCCTACAGGAAGCTGGCAGCTCGTTGTTTATTGCTACAGGAATTGTTCTAATGTCGGCTTCATCAATTCGTTGACGCCTGCTGCACCGTAGATTGCGTGCAAGGGTGCCTTTTATACAGGGTCCCGCTCGCAAACCATCGACGGCTGCGTCTGCATGAGCTCATGAGTCAAGCTAATTGGCACCAAGTTGTTCTTTTCAGATGAATCACGCTTCAATTTGGGATCACGATGGCCACATTCGTGTCAGATGAACGCTGCCTTCCAGAGCGCGTTGTCGAACGACAGAGTGGCCTAACACCCGGAGTTACGGTTTGGGTGCGATTTCGTATCATGGATGATTCAATTTGTTACAAATTGAGGGTAAAATCAATAGAAACAGGTGGGTACCATGAAGTGCTACAGCCTGAAATCGTTCCCTTTTTAAGACATCCTTGGTTTCAGCCGGGATAATGCCCAAGCCCACCTGTTGCAAAGACTATTCGAGTCGTCTGCTCAGTCCAACACATGCAACTTCTTCCTTGGACTGCTTATTCGCTGGATATGTCGCATATTGAGCACGTGGGATTTGATTGGTCGGCGTCTCGCTCGTGATCCGCAGCTTCAAAAGACAATCTTTTTCTGCGCATAGCAATACGGAATTCTCTTCCACAAGCAGACATTCAAAATCTGTTGAATTCCATGCCACGTCGTATAGCAATACTTATTGCTGCACGTGATGGCTACATCAGATACTGATTTCGGACACTTACCACTTACTTTTTTTTTTTTTTTTTGAAAAATTTCATCATTTATTTGTCCTAATGCAAGTCTATGTGCATTAAATTTCGTTTAATTCTGATGGGATTCCTTCAAGGTTTTGCATTTTTTACAAACAGCAGTTTATATCATGCACCCGAAAATTTTCTCAATCTATTGTATCTTTGTTTTCAGTTAACGCTTCGATCAGGACTTTTTGAAGAACTGTTTATTAATTTTTAAGCAAAACGAGTTTAAGTAGGAGGTTGGGGTTGGAAGGGTAAGGGTTTTGAATGAAACGGCTTCATCTCATAAATTTTAATTTTACTTTTCTCTTTAAAGGAAAACACGAGACACGTAACCTGCAGTAATGTTTCTAAAAGGATTCTTGTTTTTCAGAAATGTGTCTATAAGTATGGTGGCAAGTGCTTCAAGGAACATGGAAATGAAAGCTAAGTTTACTTTGATAAATGAAGAAAAAGACTTCAGCGATTGAAATCGAATGTTTCAAAATCGTGGAATATAACTTAGATTCTCTTGTATGTGCATTCTTTCTCATTGAATATTTGACTGCTAATAAAAAAAAATAAAATTGTATTTGGCATTTTGACTTTTCCTATTATTGGATATTTATACAACGCAAATGAAATGATTTTTTTATGAAAAACATTAAGTTCTTCATCGGAATTTCAGAATTCTAAATATACAATCGTAAAACTAAATGGAACTCTCTATAAATCATTGTTCTTAAAATACATACAGATAAAATATTTTTTAAGAATACGAACACACCACACAGAAAAAATATCAAAACACCAGGAATCGTATAACCAATTAAATAAGTAGTAAATGGATATTTAAAAATGAAAAAGTTAATGGATAAGCAGAATTCGATATTCATGTATGTATACCAGGTGTTTATAATTAAAAGTGTGATTTCAAAACGCTCTAACTTTGGATACCGGTCGGAATGATTTGATGTTTTACCAGAAGGTTAGTGAGGTAAATTAAATATTTCCAAAATGTGTCCTTAGGTGACTTTGTTAGCGGAAAGCCATAATGGATTCGTTAAACACAGAAATGTTATGACCTGAAAGAAACAAAAGAGACTCGAAGAGTTAATGAAAAATTTACAAGCGAAAAGAAAAAAATATGTGTCCACAGCAAAAACAGTGATGATGAGAAGGAGGGAAAAAAGCACCATGAAACAAATACCATGCGGATGACTATCGCATAAATTGTTCCGTCTGGCTCCGCTATTAGTTGAAAGTGCAAAACGGCATGTTCCGCCACAGATCTGAAGGTATCTGGGCTGATGCTATGGATGATACTTTCCTTCTACTCCGTCAGTTCAAAATCCCTGTAAACATCTCTCTACAGGTATCTCAAAAGGCTTTAAGTTGGGAGAATGGGGTGATCTCCCTGTTGAAAACTAGAGGCTTACGATTGTATCATCTCCGGAATGAGAGTTCAGCAGCTGCTTCAAGGAAGTTGCAGTGGAGTATCAACTTGTGCGATCCTCACACTGACGTTGCTGAATTGCCGGAAGAACAAAAGGGCTTCAGGCGCGATCCCTTTAAAGAAGAAAGGACCGAAGTCTTTAGTCACGGAGGCTGTAGCGCTCGCCCATATCTTGCAAGGACCTTTCGAATGGAAAGGAGCTTCATCAGATCACATTCGTTATCTATTTCCATCCGGGCAAGAAATTATAGTGCTTGCAAGTCATCAGGTAGCTTCTGCTGTTCATGAGTTAACAGTGAAGATGTTCCGCAGCATTTTATGCACTCTGCTGTTAGGCATCTCCAACCTTCGACCCATTCCCCGGGCACTGCTGCTTCCGGCACCGCTGTTCGTCTGTTTTTGTAAGGCTGTGGCCACATCTTCCGCTGCTGCAACCAAGACGAATTTTCGTATTCTACCTGGTACGACATCAAATGAGCCAGTTTCTTCGAAATTTTTCGGTCATTTTCTTGTGGTAGTAGATGGTCATTGGGCTGAATTTGGTGTCTTTTAAGGTCCTGAATTCGCTGATTGATGTTTGCGTTCTGATAAGAAAAAAAGCTCTACGAGCAGAGCATGATCTGTTGTCAGAGTCATGACCAACTCGAGCAAAGAGTTACGTGCGCCTCTAGTGCGCAGCATTTTCATCACATCCATTAACGCAGTGCGTATGCCATATTTTAGTAATTTGCATGTTTCCACTCTATCTACTTATCCACAAATTTTGGAACAATTTTTTTCCTTCACCAAACAAAATTCCATTAATCATGATGGTTCTGGTAAAATATCAAAACATTCCTACCACTACTAATTAAGTTTTTAGGCGATAGATATGTTTCCAAAGAATACGTGTAAAAAAATTCAAGTAAAAAATATATTGCATCAACAGAAAAATAGAAGATTGCTTCCAGTCCTATGAAATTAGCACAAATGACACAATAAACAGCAAATTTTATTTCATAACGATTGTACATATATCATACAAAGAAAGAGAGAGAGATAGTAAAAAAATTTCCTTTGCACAGGAGGAAAAAGATACCACACTAATTCATGAGCACAAAATTAGGGGTAATACTAGCTGCATGGCTCGGCGTTGCACGGGTTTCTCTTTCCCTCATCACTCCAGCATTTCTCTCACGCGCAATGTGGCGCGCAATGTGAGTGATTTCTATAATAATGTCTTTAAATTTCCCTTTTTTCGAAATTTGTTCACTTATTTTCGACTTAAGACAGGTTTCTTTTCCCTCTCTCCAGCCCAGCATAACGCGGGTTTTTTTAGTGTAAAGTTATTGTTCAATCCTCCCCCCTCACGGATAAGATATAGCTTCAAATTTCGATGTATGACTTATGAAAAACGATACTGCGTTAGTTAAAAAATTATTATTATGAAGCAATAAAAGAAAACGATTCTGATGCTAAGAGTAAAACAAAAAAAAAACTTTCATCATTTTTTTAATAATAGTTAGTTTCTAAGAATCTATAATAATAAAAATATATATAGATTTCAGATTTTCATGAGAGACAATCAATCAATCTTTACATATAGTTAGCTTTAAAATGTCTCTAAAATGTATTTTTATCCAAAATAATAGACGAGATGTACTTTTTTAATTTAGTAATGATGTAATAGAAATAATCCTTTTAAAAAACATTTGTATTATATAAAATTAAAAATGTATTTTCTATAAGTAATAAATAAAAGAAAAATTTACAGAAAGCTATTAAAACGATTACTTTTAATTAATGCTTGAATAAACATATATATATATATATATATATATATATATATATATATATATATATATATATATATATATGTGTGTGTGTGTGAGTGTGTGTGTATATATATATATATATATATATATATATATATATATATATATATATATTAATTTGTGGGGGAGACAACAAGGGGTCCAAGACGTTTGTCTTTCTTTAACTTTATTTTAAAATTTAACAAAGATTATTTAAAAAGGTAGCTATTCTGACAGATAGGTTTTTGTGATGTCGGTAACGCCTGATCGCGCACCTCACACTCGTTCTTTTTTCTCCGCTTTCTCTCTTCTCAAAATCTTAGTCTAATAGTTTCAGTTTCAATTCACTGAACCTGCGCGCGAAGACTGCTTTGCTGGATGCCATAACCGGTCAGCCTGACTGTACGCTGTCCGCAGCGGTAAGTCTTCCTTTTTTCCTTTTTCATCGTGACCAGAGGAGAATCTGAAACATACAAAAAAAAAGACGGAACAGACAAGGACTATACGACAAATATACAAAGATTTAACATATCATAATTTTTCTGAACTAGACAGTTTCTCCATCATGTGAAGGCACCTCTTCGACATCCGGAAGGTTCCACAGGAAAACATTGTGTTTCACAGGCATGGCATGATTCTGAGATGACGATAGTACGCTAGGATGAACGGAATCATTTATTCTGCTATCTTGGTCTTTATCAGATCCATCAGGCATAAGAACGTCTTTTTTAACAAGTTGATCTTTGGTTGAACGCATCGATGTTTTCCTCTCTAGAGTTCTGGACGTCTGTTCAATACGATCTCTCTTTTTCCTCCGTTTCCACTGCCAGGACTCAAAGATCCTTCGGAGCAACGCAAACCGTCTTTCTTTAGTCTTCATAGGTGAAGGGGTAGGTGAGCGGGAGATAAATTCCACGGAACTCGTTTTCATGGCACCATTGACTTTCTTACACAATACTATATCAGAACATTTTTCTCTAACAATAATCAATTTTAACTTAGTACTCTTAATTTTATTACATTTATAATTCTTAATTAGAGAACTCAAATCATTTCTAGTATTAAAGTTTTTAACATGTGACAAATCATAACTAGAGTTTTCTATCACATTTGAAAAAGAAACAGCACTAGGATAAGCATAAGCACCTAAAGAGGATTCACTTTCATTCAATAAAACATCGCTCTTTGCGTGCCTAGTTTCTTTATTTCAGCATATACACTGGGATGCATAATAAATTCTTCGGTCAAGGTCGGTGATATTGCCGTTCGAACACTTAGACCGGGAGAGAGTTGATTAAGAGAAATATTTATGGGTTTAACTTCTACCATACGCTGTTCGCCAAAACATGAACTTAATGTTATTATTTCTTCTGAAGGTTTTTCACTCTAATTAGTGAGGAATTTAAAACTGGGATCTGGCAACCTGAATCGATCAAGGCTGTTACGGGCTGATTTTCTACAAAAATGCTTACATATTGAAGATTTGCAAACTCATCGCTATTTTGTTTTTCGCTCTCGACTTTCAAAGTATTCGCGTTTTTTCTATTATGAATGTGGCTGTTAGATTCTTTAAGCTTAAAACGCTTCTCACAGTCTCTTGCGTAATGAGATGAATCACCGCATATATATATATATATATATATATATATATATATATATATATATATATATATATATATATATATATATATATATATATATATATATATATAGCAATTTTTTTTCTCTTTCAAGATATTGGGGATAGTTCTCTTTAATCTCTGGTTTAAAGTTTTGTGATCTATTTTTAAAGGGGTCTTCGGTATATCCACAAGCATTAAGAGTTTCCTTACGTGATCCGCTTCTAGATGAAATATAAATATCGCACTCTTTAGCTAAATCAATAGGCCTAAACCAATCTTCTGCTTCTCGAATGCCAATATGAGTTGCAGTTTCCTTATTTAAAGTTTCAAATAATTTATCAGAAATTATAAGATCACATAGAGATTCAAAGGAATTAACTTTTCTTAACGAAAAATAATATTGGAAGTTTGCCGTCAATCTTGCAGCAAATTGGATGTATGTCTCGCCTGATGATTTTACAGCATTTTTAAATGAGTTTAAACACTCGCGAGGGGTTAATTGGAATTCTCTGAGTACTATAGATTTTAGTTTTTCATAGTCATTTAATTCCTCCTTTTTAATATACAGTAAGACGTTATGAGCTCTTTCGCCCACAAGATTTATTAAAATTTCAGATTTATATTCGTCATTTATTTTCTTGGTTAAAAATGCGCGTTCTAATGATTGAAGAACAGATTAAAATTTTCAGATCTGGTGGGAACAGGAAGAGATAAAGTTTTAATACTTTTTATCATATTTTCTATGTTAGTTTCGAACTGTTTTTCTTCGACTTTAGCTGCAGGAGATTTAAACTTAATGCTTCATTTTTAGCCGTTTGAAGTTCGACTTCTTTTCTAATTTTGCTAACTGTAGTTTAGCAAGTTCAATTTTCTGTTTTTCTAAAGCCCTTTCGTTTCGCAATACCCTCTCATCTATACAGTTTTTAATTAAAGTTTTAACGAAACCTGGATCACACTTTCAAATGTACTACTGTTCTCAATTTTAGTCTTTAGTTTAGCTATGGTGTCCGTACTCTCCACAGTACCGTCTAGATCAGGGATGGCGAACCAATGGCACGCGTGCCAATGATGGCACGCGACAGAATATTTTGGGCACGCCATCGATCAAAAACGATTTGCATTTTAGCTTAAAATAATTAGGTTTACTATAAAGTATTATGAACAAACGCGAGTGATCTGTCGCGATGCCGACAAGTGGGGAGCAGACTCGTTTGTTATGTCTTGCGTAAATACTTCGTATATTATAAATTGCTAATGATGCAAAGTTTATCTACGCATAGTGTGTGTATGTAACTATTTCTAAATATATTCAAGTTGTTTAAAAACATATTCTAACGTTTACATTAATAGTTCAGCTTGTATATACATCTAATTTATTGATGTGATCTAATTCTTGTCTTGTAAGTCTAATTGGTAAAATATCTCTCACTGCTTTATTTTTAAACATTTTAATGATCTGAGACCAAAGCAAAAGATCAGACACTACAGAAATCTCATACAAGCACTCAATTTCTTAAAAACAAATAAATCTGCCCATGAGCCCGCAGTCGTGTGCAGTTAGTAAAAAGGTGTGTTTTTGGCGGGGGGGGTGAATCAAACGAGAGCACATAGAGTAGTTAATTTCATCGACACAACTGTACATTTAAAGTTTTGTGTTAAATTTACGATTTTTAACTGCTATTTAACATGGCTAGTTCAACAAAAAAAAAGTGCAAGATAGTAAGTATAGCAGATAATTTCAAATTTGGTGGGCTGATAAATATGGCATGGTCAATAAAGGTGACAAAGCGGTGTGTGTTTTATGTTCTGGAACAGTGGTATGCAGAAAATCGTCTGTAAAACGGCATTTTGAAACAAATCACAAACCCTTTTGTGAAAAAAGCGAACCAGAGCAAAAAGAATTAATTGCAAGTGCAATAAAAGACAGAAATAAACAGTCGACGTCTATGTTTAAATATGTAAGCAAAAATTGTCCCACAAGTGCGGCAAGTTACTCAGCTGCAAATGCCATTGCTCGGCATGGTAAACATTTTCAAGAGGGAGAGTTTTTGAAGGAAGCTTGGTTGGCATGTGCGCCCTCATTTTTTGATGATTTTGATAATAAAGGTAAGATAATTCAGCGCATCAAAGATGTTCCTCTATCTAGAAACACAATGAATGATAGAATCTTGAAATTGGCAGAAAATGTTACAGATCAACAAAAAAATGACATTAACTCCGCTCCTTTTATATCGCTATGTCTTGACGAAAGTATTGACACTACTAAATCGGCACGTTTAGCTGTCATTGCTCAAAACATCATTAAGGAAGAATTAATTGAGATAACATCGTTGTTAACAACTACAAAGGGCACAGATATTTGTACGGCAGTAAGAAATTCGCTTGCTGAGAAGGAAATTGATTTGAAAAAAATTGTTTAAGTAACCACTGATGGTGCTCCAGATATGGTAGGCAAAAAATGGCTTCATTTCTTTATTTAAAACAGACGTAGGACACTCGATTCTTGAATACCACTGCATTATTCACCAACAAGCCTTATGTGCAAAGAGTAGTTTAAGATTTCTTGATAATGTAATAACTTTAGTCACAAAAATAGTCAACCTCATATCGCCACAGGCTTTAAATAAACGAAAGTTTGATGCTTGGTTGAATGAAGTCAATTCGGTGTATAATGGCTTAATAATGTATAACAATGTTTTTTGGTTGAGCCGCGGGAACGTACTTCAAAGATTTGTTGATTGCTTGGAAGAAATCAGACTGTTTCTACAAAATGAGAGCAAAATTGAACAATACTCACAGTTGATGGATATTATGTGGCTTTTATAATATATATATTGATGTTTTTTACAGACATATGCCAATATTTCAACAAATTGAACATAAAGCTTCAAGGCCCGCATAAAACAGTTATCGTCATGATGGATCCGCTTTTGAAGCTAAACTATATGTTTTCAGAGAAACGATATTATTACAAAAAACTACAAGTACTTCCCAAACTTGAAAAAAAATATCACAGATTTAGATGCCCAAGAGAAACGAAACGAAGAAAAAGTTTTTGATGACTTTATTTCCATAATGGATTCTTTAATCAAAGAATTTTCAGCGAGATTTTCTCTGTTCAAGGAATTATCGGAAACGTTCAAATTTATTATGTACCCTGATGTGATTTCGTTTGATAAACAGAACTTGTCTCAATTCAATAGGTTGGAAATTGAAGAACTTGAAATGCAAATGATTGATTTCCAGTCTAGTTCAACATGGATTCAAAAGTTTATTGAAACAAGGAAAAAGTTGGAATTGATTGAAGCAGAAAGATTGACAAGCAATATAACTAAAAATACCAGTAACGAAATTTTGGAAACATGGAATTCGATTCCAGACGCATTTAACTGTTTGAAGAAGTTGGCGTATGCTATTTTAACCATATTTTCATCTACCTATGCCTGCGAGTCATTATTTTCAGAGATAAATAACATCAAAGACTCGCTTAGAAACCGTTTAACAGACGACTCTAATTCAGCATGCATTCTACTAAAAGTAACATCTTATAATCCTGATATAAGTTATTTGTCATCTAATCTACAACAGCAGAAATCACACTAATGTTACTTTAATTTAAATTACAAGTATAACTAAAACATTTACTACTATACAGTGCAAAATGTATTTTTTCGTATTAAATAAAGAATTTTGATTTGTTCGTATTTAGTTTTATTAGTTCTTCAATAATCACAAGTCAAAATTATTTGATAGCACGCCTATAACTCATTAAACGTTTTTTTAGAAAAAATGGCACGTTGACCCAAAAAGGTTCGCCACCCCTAGTCTAGATCCTCAACAACTCTTATGAGATCCTCTTTAAGAGCGTTTTTATACATTTTAGAAAAAATATGGAAAGATCCTACCTTTTTTTTTAGCTCCCTTGTTGCTCGCACGTACGATGTATCCAATAATTGAAGAAAAACGTTGATTCCACTGATTTCACCTCTTCGCAGGTTATAGATGAACTATAGTTCTTGAACAGATAAATTGTTCGAATTGACACCTCTTCGCAGGTGTTTATGTGATATTTCCAACCTCTACACAGGCGGAATTTTCGACGATAGTTCCAACCTCTACACAGGCGGAATATTTAGGGTTCGATGAAAAATATAACCTCTACACAGGTTGAACGAAGTTTCCAAAAAATGGTGGCGCGTCTCCTTCACGGACGCTGTTTTAGTTCACTGTCCAAACTTTGGTTCAAATCGAAATTTTTTCGATCCCGGCCTCTACACAGGCGGAGTATTCATGCTGAGTTCAAACCTCTACACAGGTTGAACGAAGTTTTCAAAAAATGGCGGAGCGTCTCCTTCACGGACGCTTTTGTTCATTGTCCAGACTTTGGTTCAAAATCGAAATTTTTTCGATCCCGGCCGAGCCCCCATAATTTGTGGGAGACAACAAGGGGTCCAAGACGTTTGTCTTTCTTTAACTTTATTTTAAAATTTAACAAAAATTAATTAAAAAGGTAGCTATTCTGACAGATAGGTTTTTGTGATGTAGGTTTTTTTTCTCCGCTTTCTCTCTTCTCAAAAGTCTTAGTCTAATAGTTTCAGTTTCAATTCACTGCGCCTGCGCGCGAAGACTGCTTTGCTGGATGCCATATATATATGTAAGTTATAAAAAATAGTACGGGGGAAAGCTTAGATATATATTTACGTGTTCTGAAAAAACATTCAAAAAGGAAAAAAAACCGATCTGATAAAAAATTTTCATATTTTATTTTAATTTTATAATTTTTTTTCCATTCCACTGTGTTTAGTAAATTATTTAAACACGTATCGGACGAAAAAAAAGTATATTATACAAAACTAACATATTCATTATTTTTACAATAATTTTCTGCTTAGGTTTTAAAATAATAAAATTGATTAAAAATGTTCATTTAGTAACTATGTGTGACATACCGTTTGCTTAAGAAGTAGCAGTAAAAGAGAAAATATCGTGTATAGATGTATAATCTTTTATTTATATTATATTTTTTGTATATCATGTTACAAAACTTTTTATGACTATTTTTTACATAAAATATTATTTAATATTTATTATAACATATTTTTACAAAAAATGTTATTTATTAATAATTGTATTTATAAAGTATAATATAAATATAAATATAATTACAGTAATTTTTTTAAAATACAAAATAACTTTCTAAAATATATGATTTAATATTCAATAAACCTTTTTTTAATAAAATTTTTTATATTCAAAGTTTCATTGTTTTGTAAAAAAAGAAAAACAACAACAACATCATACAGAATTGTGGAGAATTAAAAATATTTAAGAATAAAAGGTAAAAGGCTGGAGATTTATTTACATTCACTGCATAAAATCATTCAAAAGAAAATATACTGTGTGATAAAAATATATTTCAGAATTTTTAAGGTTTTTTATTCCACTGTTCTTCAATAAATCATTCTTTAAGAATGAAGAAAACTGTCAGTTGCCACGAAAAAAGGGACCTTCGCTATCGCGCATGCGCAAAAGTTACACCCGTCTATTTCTCAACACGAGAACTCATATTAGGTAACGTGACCTTGACATCAAATGAATATAAAAATGATATTTCAAATTTTTTTAAGAGCATCTTTTTAAATGAATGCCTTCACACTTCACATGTCGATGGCAAACTACAGTAATTTTAAAACAAAAAAAGGAAATAAAAAATATTACATCGATTAACTCTGGCAAAAAGGGTAAAAAACAAAAACACAATTTTTTTTTAAAAAAAACCCGTAATTTTTATCAATTTTTTTTTATTCTTTGTACAGATTACAGATAATACCGTTCTGCACACGGAAAAAAGTTTCGTGAGATTATTTTTATAAATGAAGAAGTTATTAAGCATTTAAATAAAATTTTGAGTATTTTTTGAAAAATCGTAAAAAGAAGATTTTGACATTTTATTTTTTAAATGACTAATTCTGAAAGAGAAGAGCATGAACTTTTTAAGTATAGAAGATCATTTCAATAATGCGTCAGAAAATGCAATCGGAATGATTTAAAAATCATTTTCATCGTATCGATTTTGATTCATTTTAGAAAAAATTGTAGAAAATATCATTATTTTGTTAAATAAATTATACCGTACCCCGTGGCGAAGTAAATGATCTTTCCGATTGTGCAATTATTTTTTGTACTGAGTCTCATAAAAAAATTAGATCGTGTTTGAAAAACGTCTGGGATAAAAAAAAAAAAAAGGTCGAAAAATTGGAACTTCGCCAATTGGCGGGAAAAAATGGCCACAGGGGTAAAACAATTTTGCGTTTTAAGATTTTTATATAATATATTTTTAACTAATTACAATATCGGAATATAAAAGGTCAAAGTGGATTCCTCGGATTATTCCCGATCGTTTGGTGAAATTTTGCGTCTTGCGGTTCGTGAGAAATTCCACCCAGTCGCGTAGATAGTAGATGGATACATTTGTTTCCCTTCGAATTTTAATAGTGTAGATCATATGAGTTACCTATCAAAAGATTTTATTCGTTGTCACTTTCCGTCAGTGAACGCGGCGTGTGTTTGCGAGAGATCATTATTATCTCTAGAAATGGTTATCGTCTTCCACTGGTGAAATGTTTTCTGTATTCTCTTGAACAAAATTAGGACTATCCTTCTGTAGTGCCGATCTTTCAGTGGATTTAAGAACGAAGAAAGATAAAATAAAGTTTTATTCATTGTTATAACAGAGTTATGGGCAACTATTTTAAACCACCTCAATTATTTTTAAAACTTATTTTAATTATCATAGATTCAGTACAAGTCAGAGTGAATCTTCAAAACGCAAAAAATCGAAGGAAAAGGAGGTATCTTTTTATAAATTACTTAAAACTCGCCCAAGTTTTCATTAATACAAGTTTTGGTTTTATATCTACTTCTAACACTTTAATTATACTTTTATATTTATAATGAAGTGAAATTTTCAAATATATTTTGCAAAGTTTCTTCAAAAAAAAAAAAAAAAAAAACTTTTACTTATCATCACTGAATTTATTCAAAGTGGTCACTTTTTGTCACTACATGAGTTCTTAAGCAAAATGTTTTTGTAATATTTCAAAAACCTCTCTTCAGTATACAAAAGTATACATAAGGAATATATAATGTAAACTTACAGGGTATTCATATGCAGTAAATTTAGAAAAAAATCATTTTTTAAACACAATTTTAAAAATATAACTTTTAGGATACAGTAATTTTTATATGAAATCTTACCTCATTAAATATCCTGCGATATTTTTGTCTATTTTTTAAAAAATATTAACTCCTTCCTTTATTTCTAGTCTTTTTTCTTTTATTTCTATTTGGTTGTAAAAAAAAATTCACATATTGTCTTCATTATACTATACATGTCGAGACACATTTCATGGTATTTGCAGCTTATTCAATAGGGTTCGACTCCCTATTTTTGACGTATTTTTAAATTTTGATGTATTACACTTGCATTGCATTTTTTAAATTTTGAACAAGCCACATCTTAACCCTTAACTTCACAATTTTTTCAATTTCTATGAAAAAATTATATCAGCTAGTTCTCAAGTAATAAAAAAAGGGAAAAATATGAAAAAAAATAACTAAGCAGTTTTAAATTGAATTTCAGTCATTTTTTGGTTGGTTGCAGAAGTGTAACATTGCGCAGTAGTGCTGTAAATTACAAAACTTTTTTTATATGACGATTTTATTATTCATTATAAAATGTTTAAATTTCTTATCTGGTAACGTATTTCGTCAATAAACAAGAGGAAGCATAAAATATAATGGATTCTTTTTATAGCAAAAACACATTTCTTGAGACATCAGAGATTTTTATGATTGTTGTGATTTCTGAAAAAATGTACCGCTACCTAGTGTCAAAATTAGCATGTATTTCGTTGCACTAATCTTTTTTTTTTTTTTCTCAGATAAGTGATTTGTAGGTAATTTTAAAAATATTGAGTCTGTTAAATTAAAATAAATCATATGTTGCAGAAATGCAGCAGTGCGAAGTTAAGGGATAAACATAATGTTAAATTTTTTCAATACATATAAAAAAACTGCATATAAATTGAAAATTTTCCTTTACTTTTGTTACTTTATTTTGTAATATTCGATTAGCAAATACTTTCATTAAATTCTACGGAAGTATGCGAACTGCCTCCGGAAACAGATAAACAGTTCTACTTGCAGGTAGTCTACTGTTGATTGCGTATGAATAAATAAAACCACTTGAAAGTGCTTCTTTGGTTCAAAACAGTGTTTTTCAAACTTTCACAACTGGCGACTCAATTTTCAATCATAATTTTCATCGCCCCCCCATTTAATAATGTATTGAATGCAATAATAATGCACTTTGAGTATTAAATTTTGTTTACACTACTTTTAAGTAATATTTATTTTAAGCAAACTACTTTTAAGTAATAGTTATAATGTTACGTTATTTTTCCTTTCTCTAATTTTTAAATTGGAACAGATTGCAAAATGATATTTAATTAAAGATTTATTTCTTCCCTCATCCATTTCTAAAAGTACAAATGTCATTAGAACAAGTAATATAAAAAATGAATTTTTAAGTCGATTCCTACCTAGGCCAACAAAGAAAATTTATTTTAGTTACTTTTTACTAAATAGTTACAATTAATACAAATATGTAATACATATGACAGAATCACAATATTAAGCGACAAAATAGAAAGCGATTTTCCTTGCAGTTTTTCATTTTCCTTTCTATATATGGCATTGGACTATTCTTTTTTTTTGTTACTATTTATTCATTAATTAAATTTCATTTTAGAGTAAGAAAATAGTATAGTAAAGAAGAAATCACACACAATTTCAGAAATTTGGCCATCTCAGATGGAATTCGAACCACCGCCCTTCAGATTAGAAGTCCAGCGCACTCGCTATCCATTGCGTTACAGGGGACAGCACGAAAAATTTTCCTTTATATAAATACTGTTGGACTATAATTTTTGTTTGTTACTATTTATTAATTTTTTTAATTTAATTAATGAATCAAAATTTGTAAGAACTGTATTAACATTAAGTGTCATCCACTACAAGTTTAAAAAAAATGTATTTGAACTTGAATACATGAATAGAAAGTATTTTATCAACGATTGAAAATTTGAACTATATATGTATATATATAAATATATATATATATATATATATATATATATATATATATATATATATATATATATATATATATATATATATATATATATATATATATATATATATATATATGAGAGAGTGAACTTATAGTAGAAATTCAAAAATAGTCTACTTTATGTTCTTTCTATTATATCCATCCCATCTAGCATTCTCGCGAGCATCTGCGTGAATCCGGCCAAACTATCGGACGTCTGTGCAAAACATGTAATAATGCTGTACCTCGTACTATTCCAGTCAATCCTGGTCGATTCGATGCTTCTATAGCTACCAAATCTATCTTGAATGTACATTTTATAATTTGCGAGTTAGTTGTAAATCACGGTATTAAGTATTTACTGCAGAAGATTGAAACAAAAAATCATGGATAAATTTTTAAGCCGTAAGCGAACATTCGACGATAACAAAGAATCAGCAAGTGTACAGACGAGCATAGCTCCGAAAATTAAATCAAGGAAGTATTCTCAAGAATACTTGAATTTTGGATTTACCATTACTGAAGTAAATGGAGAAGAAAAGCCCCTGTGTGTTATTTGCTCAAAAATATTGGCCGCAGACAGTATGAAACCTAATAAACGTAAAAGATCTTTCGAAACGCTTCATGGTGAGTGCATTAACAAACCTCGAGAGTTCTTTGAATCAAAATTAAAATCATATGAAAAACAACAAGCATTTTTTATATAAAAAAAACTTTGCAAGTGAATGAAAAAGCTTTACTTATTTCTTACAAAATATCATATAAAATAGCCAAATGTAAAAAGCCTCACACTATTGCCGAAGAGCTTATTTTGCCTGCAACAATTGAGATCGTAGAAACTATGTTTGGAGACAATTTTGCCAAAGAGTTGCAGTCCATACCCCTATCAAATGATATTGTTTCCCGTCGAATTGATGATATCGCTGAAGAAGTAGACAACAGCTTTTCGCTAAGTTTCAATTCAGTTGTTCAATTCTTTTCAATTCAGCCTGGCGAGGCAACAGATAGCAATAAAGATGCTCATTTCATTGCGTATGCTCGATTTTGGATGGTATGTCAGCAGTAGAAGAACTGTACTCTTTTGCAAACCAATAAAACTTAAAGCAACAGCAATAGCATTATTTGATATTTTAAATAATTATATATGAGCACCGATGGTGCTCGTACAATGCCAGGAAGATTTAAAAGTATACAAGCACTTGTGAAACAAAAATCTCTACTGTGCATCTGGACACATTGCATGATCCACAGAGAAGCTCTTTCTTCCAAAGAAATGAGTCCTGGTCTGAATATTGTGTTAATGACAGCTGTGACTGTAGTAAATTACATAAAAATGAGACCCCTAAAATTAAGAATCTTTTCTGGACTTTGCAGAGACATGGGCGCAGTGCATTCATCGTTGCAATTTTATTGCGAAGCAAGATGGTTATCACGCGGGAAATTTTTGCAACGTGTTTATGAATTAAGAAATGAAATTACCATTTTTCTAGAAGAGTAAAACCTACCGGAAGCTGAGAAATTTCGAGATGGTTTATTTCTGATGAAGTTCAGCTACTTAGTCGATATATTTGCGAAATTAAATATATTGAATCTTCAACTTGAAGGATAATCTGTACAGATGTTTGACACGAGTGATAAAATTAATGCTTTTTGTAGAAAATTAGAATTATGGATCCGAAATTTAAAGCAAAAAAACCTAGAAATGTTTGAAAATGCGTATAAATGTGTAAAAATTTAAAAAACTGAAGAACAAAATGTGGAAGTTGTTTTTAAAACTATTGAATATCATTTAACTATGTTGGCAAAAAACTTTAAAAATATTTTTTGCTGAGGACAACTTGGTAGCAAGTTACGAATGAGTTAGAGATCCATTTTAAAATACCCCAGAAGGCCTCTCAAATACCGAAGAAGAAATTTCATAGATTTCACATCCAGTGGCGAAATTAAAAGACAATTTTGTAATAAAACTCTCTTTCAATTTTGGGCAGAAGAAGATGATGAATTTTCTGAACTGAAAACAAAAGCATTTCGGATACTTTTACAGTTTTCAACATCGTACCTTTGTGAAACCGGATTTTCTGCGGTGGCTGCTTTGAACACAAAATATAGATCTCAGCTAAATATAGAAAAATAACTCAGAATGCCAATTTCTAATATTAAGCCTTCATTTGAAAACCTTTGCTCTGCAAGACAAGCCCATGGAAGGCACTAATAACAATTAAACTTGCTATTAAATTAATATTAATAAATTAGTTATAAAATACATTGTGCAGTACTGATACATTTATAAGTACACTGGCTGAAGTACCTGTGTTTTGCGATTATCTTTTTAAAAAATAATACAATATTCTTGATATAATAGCTTAATTGTAAGGAGAGTAAAACCAAGTGCACAACAATGTATACAAAAATATAAAATGATTTTTTTAAATGAATGCTCCTATTATAAATAGTTTAAAACGAACTGTAATTTTAAGCCTCACAGAATTAGCATTTAGAATTAATATTAAATAAGGAAAACGAATGAAAAATTCCAATGAAGAATAATTGTGTTATTTTTAATATTTAAAGCGAAAAACCTTCAAAATGTTTTAACCCGGAAGCAGGCGCCCACTCCACACTAACGTTAATGGTCGCGCGATCACTTCACCAAGTCACCCCAATCCTTTTTTATAATTATTTTTCTGTGCTCGATAAAAATCACAATTGCAGTGAATAATTTAACTAAGAGAAAATATACTTAAATACTTTCAAGAACTTTTTAATTTTTCTTTGATGATGTGAGAAAAACTCCAATAAAAAATAAAGAAACTGTTCCAAATGTGCGTTACCTTAATAAAGAACATAAATCACAGACAATTTTCAAAGACAATACAAGAACGCTATTTGTCAGCAAAATTGTCATATTTTCCTCACGTCATTGTAATTTTGCTGTTCTTTGATGATCCACAAATAGCATGTTGAACCTTTTCTTGCTTGTGTCTTTTTGACAAGGTGAAGTGTTACATCTATGACTTCATAGTTTTCCTGATAGAATTCTTTAGGCATCATTTGAAAATTTCGATTCAACTCAAACGTTTCATGTCTATCTCTTTTCTCATACTTACTTTCGTTATATCACGATTAATATGCATTATTTCATCAGGTTCTTCAATTGCTTGATCAGTTTCAACTTCCTTCAATAGAGATCACACATGCCCATTTTTTTTATATTCTGCATAATAAGTCATACAATACAGCAATCAAAACCACAAAGTTAATCATAGGGGAAAGTATAGCATATACATAGAAAATATTTTTGAACAAAAGTGGTCATGCAAGGAGCTCGATCAAAACAAGTACCTTGATTGTAATAAAACGTTTGCCACTCACAAAATAGAGGCATACATGTGACAAATTCATTTTAGTTCCCATTAAGATTGACTAATAGGAGGATACTGTCAAGGTCACTGTTAACGAATAAACAGTTTTACCAGAATTAATGATTTCATGAGCCTGGAGTGATTCCGCGCCTCTTGCAACCACTCCAAAGTAAAAAGTGTATTCGATACAAAGACATGGATGTCAGTTCTAAAAAATAATTGTGTAAAATGTTTTTCATTATGCATTATATGTTTCAGAATGCTCATAAAAATACATCTTGGCCAAATAATCCTTCAAAGTGCTCAATACTTTTATCCATCCATACATATAAATAAAAATGAAGTGTCTTTTTGTAATTTCAAATTAAAAGTTTTTTACTAAATGCATTTAAAAGTATAGACCAGGGGGCGAACCTTTATGGGTCAACGTGCCATTTTTTTCTAAAGAAATGCTTAATGAGGTCTAGACGTGCCGTCAAATAGTTTTGCTTTGTCGTTATAGGGAAAATAATAAAACTAAATACTAACAACAAAAAACTCTTTTATTTACTACAGAAATATACATTTTGTATTTTATAGTAGTTAATGTTTTAGTTAAACATGCAATTCAATTTATATAAAGTAGCATTAATGAGATTTCTACTGTTGCAGAATAGACGACAAATAAATTATATTAGGATGGGTTAAGATGTTATTTTTAGAAGAATGTATGCTGAATTGGAGTCCTCTGCCAAATGGTTCCTAAGCGAGTCTTTAATGTTATTCAATCCTGAAAATAAGGAGTCGTAGGCATAGATCGATGAAAATAAGGTTAAAATAGCACGAGCCTGCCTCTTGAAACAGTTAAACGTATCTAGAATCGACTTTAAGGTTTCCAAAATCTCCTTTTTTACTTAAATTGCTTGTTAATATCTTACTGTTTCAATCAATTCTAACTTTTTCCTTCTTTCAATAAATTTTTGAATCTATATTGAACTAGGCTAAAAACCAATAAGTTGTACTTCAAATTCTTCAATTTCCAACTAATAGAGTGTTGGGGCAAGTTCATTTTATCAAAAGATGTCACATCAGGATACAAAATAAACTTGAGCGTTTCTGATCATTCTTTGAACTGAGAAAATCTCGCTGCAAATTCCTTGATTGAAGAATCAATTGCGTGGTTGATCGTTTTGATCGGTGGCGTGCCCAAAATATTATGCCGCGTGCCATGAATGGCACGCGTGTCAATGGTTCGCCATCCCTGGTATACACGGTACTTATTTGTAAACAAATCAAGTGTTTAAATTTTTTTGTCTGTCTATGTGTCTGTTTGTTCAAGCTAATTTCTGAAACAGCTAGACCGAATTTGACGGAACCTTCACTGGCAGATAGCTCTGTTGTTACAAGGAGTAATTTAGTTTACTTTTATTTTAGAAAAAAAAATAGGAAACGTCCTCCCGTTGGTGTGGTGGGGTAGTTAGAAGAGGGGGTGCCAGCTCAGGTGTCGTCCACGTCACTTGACCACGGTTCAAAATTACGTGGTCCGTCGCCAAAAGCCCTCGTGTAGCTGAACAGTGCGACGTTAATATTCAATCATTCATTTAATATATTTCGAAGATTTCATACAATTCGGTTGAAAACCGCATGCTAAGAGCAAAAAATATACTAAAAAAATTGATGAATATACAATTACAATAAATTCTTACATAGAGAAGCAAAACTGAGAAGCTAAAGCGTAGGAATAAAAAATTTTGAGTATATCTGAAGTAGTTTTCGAAATATTTATTTTAAAGTTTAGAAAATTTGTGTGCGTTATGTTATACTTGATATCAATTAAATGGTTAAAATAATGTGTGTGTGTTAATATTAGTCATGTAATCGTTTGATGACACATTCATATACTAATAAAAATTATCATGGTCATTGATGCGAATGTCAAGAATTTTATGTAATTTTAAATTCAGACATTAAGATATTGATGTAGAAAATATAAAACGACCATCTAAAATACATAAAAAATGCAGTCTGCTATAAAATGATCTTGACAAACAAAATCCGGCATTTTCACTTACTATGGCAGAGCCGGCTTAGTCAGGGGCGATCTGGAAAAACAGAGAGAGAACCGCGGTTTTGATGGATGCCGCTCTAGCTTTTAAAGCTCCCAGGAAAAATTATATATATATGTATAAATTACAAATGCAAAAATAAATCTTGTAATTTTCCATACATTTTTATAACAACGAATTGTGGAATTGGCTTCCAATACATTGTTGTGTTTGACAATATCTAAGGTAACCAACCCTACTTTAGATAGATTTGTACTACTTTTTCGTAACCGTATTCCTTTTAAAATTAATTCGTGCAGCCGAAATACACCTTTTGTACCCTTAAAAATTTATGTTAACTATAACGGTTAATTTTAATTTATGCAACTTGTGAAATGTTCATAATTAACCATTTCCGTCTAAACAGTTTACATGAAAAAAAAAGTTTGGACTCCCTCATTCATTAGGGATTTATATAAGATTCTAATATTAAATTTTATTTTTCACCGAATAGGATTGAGTGGAAGTGTATAGTGCTTCCACACCACAGGTCTGGGGTTCTATTAACGGGCTGCGCAAGGTCGACTCTGCCTTTCATCCCCGCTACATTGGGTCGATAAATGAGTACCAAGCTTGCTTCGGGTCTTCAACACTGAAGGTCTCTCTTCAGACAGACCACCAAATCGGGACATCTGTTCATGCACCTCAGCGTCCAATGGTCACGTGTATTATGATGGGCACAGTAGTTCCTGGCCCTCATGGATTGTTGTGCTTCTGAGTTTGAGTCTTAAGTTTGAGGATTACCTCACTTTGAGGATTACCTCACTTTGGGGATACCCCTTAGATAAACATGTATTTCCACTCATTTGCAATTAAACATTTTTCTTTCACTTACGTTTATTTCAGAAGGAAGTTTAATTTTTCAAATGTATTTGCTTAATAACATGTATATTTGTGTATTATATAAAAAATTTGATCAGTCTAAAATTACATGTTTTTAGCTACTCTAAAAGCTTTTAGGATTTTACAACTGATCTTACAATCCATATACGTTTTATAGTAGTATATTTAAAAATGATAAGGACATTTTTACGACTGTGTGAGCTGTTATGCCTCGTTTATAAATATAAAAAATTGCATTCAGCTACAGTTTTTAAAATGTACAGAAATAAGTGGAGCAACAGGATACTTACATATTATGAATATTTTTGACTGCAGTAAGATATATTTATATTTCAGTTTCTTTACAATTTGAATAGAAGTTGTAAGCCATTTTGCGAATAGTTTGATATTGAGTATAAACCCATAGGCTGTTTAATATTGTAAAGTGTTTTACTTTGATACCAGCACACATTAAAATAAGGCTCATTTGCAGTTATATGATCAGCTTCAGTGATATTTAAATTTTAAAAAATAGTCTACACGTACGAAAACATTCTTTCACAACTGCACACCACATCTCTCATACTATATCTTCCCTACAGCAGGAAATATTTGTGTATACTGAAAAATTTAATAATGCCCATTAAAATTAAAAATTATTGACTGAATGTGTGTTATGTCCATCACAAATGCCGATGTAGAAAAGGAATTTTTATTTAATACAAGAAGTTCGAAAAAAGAGAACACTAGGAAGGAAAATTAAAATTTTTTCCGAAAAATATTCAGTTAACATAAAAATATCTTTTATATGATTTTAATTAAAATAAATTAAAAGTATTGAAATCCTTTTTTATGCTATTTTAAATTAAAAATATAACTGAATAGAGAAAGATAGGTTTTATTTCATAAATATAATCATTGTATGTAATATTTATTGTGTTATTGTTTAAAAATGAGATAGGGTCTTTGCTCTTTTTACCTCATTACTTTTTTAAAAAACAGGAAAGTGAGCGCGTTTTCTTACTCTCATATTCAAAAATGAATACAGGATGCTTTTTTCTGGTTCAAATCGCAATACCATATATATATATATATATATATTAATTTTTAAAAAATGACAGAAAAATAAATTTTCTTTGAAGAAAATATAATTATTTTTCAACTTCTAACATACTATTTATTTCATTTTTTCCTCTTTTTTTTACCTTTCATTTTGTTTTTAATTTTACTGTGACTGAACATATAGGAGAAAGAAACACCCTATCTTTCAAAGAGGATTGATCAAGAGAGGATATCTACGCTTTCAAAGAAGATTGCCCAAGGCAACTTAACAGCTAGCTGTAAACGATTGATCTCTTGGTTCTTACTTTTCAAAAGGGACCGAACTGGGTCGTAAAATTTTCCCCGTTCGACCTCCCAAGTTCTAAAAGGGGGAAAGGAAAAAAGTCTGTTGCATTTTTGAAGGGAATCGCAAAATAAGAGTTAAACGCTTTCGGAATAACTTTTCAGGAGGAAGGTATCCAGTTAGAGGGTTAATAATAGTTAGTTTCTAAGAATCTAAAATAATAAAATAGATATCAGATTTTCATGAATCAATCAATCGTTTTTTTAATTAAAATTAGGCTTAACTAGGAAATTCGCCCGGTCCTGTGCGTGTGGGCCTGAAGAAATGCTTCTTTCTCCTTTTGCTGGTCCTGAAGGGGATAAGTAATAATTAGAAATCAATGTTAAACGCCGTTTATTCTTCAGTCTGTATTGTTTAATTTTTCTATTCACCCGAGCGAAGAACCGGTATACCAGATAGTATATCATAAAACTCATTCACATGGGGAAACAATCAACAGAAAAATATTATTTACAACTTTCCTAAAAGAAAAAGAGACGGAGTTAAGAGAACAGGGACATCATATACTTTCAAATAATCGATTTTTCAATTTTAGTTCTAAAAAATAGTGCTTATTTTTCTGAATCTAAAAATGTATAATACTTATATGTTTGCTGATAAAATAGCCCTAAAATATGAAAAATAAAAATGTAAATAAATGACCACGCCCCTTTTGACACGCCCCTTTGAACTTTAAATATGTAGTTTCCCCCTGTGTTTTATCTATATTAACTTTTGATTGTTTTTTCGTTTGAATGTTAACCCCGCTACTTTTTTAGCCACGCTTGTGCGTGAGCTATTGTTCCAAGCTGTGTGACAAAATTTCTTACTTTAAATTTCGGTTTATGGCAATGTTTTGAACCGAGTTCGTCTATTCGAAGTTTATTGTGGCATACAACTACTTAATTTTACATTAATATTCGTAAGAAATATTTATTTTTTACTTATAATTATTAATATTCATAAGATTTTAAAAGTAGCTTAACTTTTTTAAACGAGTAATTATGCCAAGAATAAAAAAAAATTTGGCAGAAGGAAGTATAGTAGCAATCAACATAAAAAGTCTAAATCGACTGAAGAATTGCTTTTGAATTCCGTGGAAAGTGCTTCTAGGAGAAAAATTAAAATACCGGATTTACTAAAAGAACAAGATTCTCAAAATGTAAACATAATCGTTGAACTGGATTTATTATCTTCCCTTATGAAAAATCTCTTATGTTGTAAATATTGCTGTTCTTCAGAGAAAATTGAGCTGAGAGAAGAGTTAAAAAGTCGTAGAGGTTTAGCTGTGAGTTTGGAAATAATTTGTCACAACTGTGGAGAATCGACGAGTACAATGTCATCAAAAATATCAAATAAATGTTATGATGTTAACCTAAGATTGACATATGGAATGAGAGCTATTGGAAAAGGTGGAGCTGCTGCTCGAATATTCTGTGGGCTTATGAATTTGCCTCCACCACCTGCAAAGTTTGAACGCCATAATTCTTTGTTTTTAAATGTTTTAGAAACAATTAGTGAAGACTCGATGAATGCAGCTGTTCACGAAGCAGTCATAGCGAATGATAATAATTCAAATATAGCTGTGGCTGTGGATGGCACATGGCATAAAAGAGGCTATTCTTCATTGAACGGAGTTGTATGTGCTACGTCTGTTGAGAACGGAAAGGTTATCGACTTTGAAGCTCTCACAAAATATTGTTCTTCATGTAAGGGTAAAAAAACCATGTGAAAATTGTGCTAAAAATTACGAAGGATTCAGTGGGGAATGGAATGTCGGGGGTATTAAGTATATTTCAGCGATCTGAAACATCACGAAAAGCATGTTATACGCAGTATCTTGGTGATGGGGACTCAAAAGGATTTCTTACTATAAAAGAAGCAAAAGTATATGGCGACACAGAAGTTGAAAAATTAGAATGTGTTGGCCATGTGCAAAAGCGTATGGGCACAAGGCTGAGAAACATTCTAAAAATGAGCAAAGGCATTAAGCTATCAGATGGGAAAAATATTTCGGGACGTGGACGGCTAACGCTTAAAGAAGTGG
The DNA here is from genome assembly GCA_019973935.1 of Trichonephila clavipes. Classification (NCBI taxonomy): domain Eukaryota; kingdom Metazoa; phylum Arthropoda; class Arachnida; order Araneae; family Nephilidae; genus Trichonephila; species Trichonephila clavipes. The sequence continues at coordinate 31,024 of BMAU01001772.1, forward strand.
ACTCAATCCAACATTATTATGGGCTAGCAATCCGTAAAAATTTGTCATCTGTGGAGGACATGAAAAGAGCCATATGGGCTATTTATTTTCATAAACTAAGTACTGAGGATAATCCTCAACACGCTTTGTGTCCTCTTGGTGAGGATAGCTGGTGCGGTTATAACCGTAGCATTGTTACGGGGGAATTTTATATTCACAAGCATTCTTTACCTGAGTCAATTTTATTGAAAGTGAAAAAAGTGTTTCGGGATCTCACAGAGAAGGACTTATTGAAAAAGTGCCTTCATGGAAGAACACAAAATCCCAATGAAAGTTTTAACAAATGTATTTGGGAGCGAATTCCTAAAACAGTTTTTGTTGGCATTGAAACTTTGAAATTTGGAGTTATGGATGCTGTAATTTGTTTTAACGATGGATATGTAAGTAGGATAAAAGTCTTTGAAGCTCTGGGCATTAAACCAGGATACAACACGGAACGTGCTTTACTTATTATTGATAACAAACGAATTTTTGAGGCTGAACGTATAGTAAATAAAGTGTCATTGGAAGCCAGAAATAAAAGAAGGTCTTTAAAAAGGAAAATGGATAAACAGAATTTAGATGAAGAAAATGAATACCAAGCAGGGAAATATTAATCAAATCTATAATGTAAGGAGAAATTTTTTGTTAAGTTTTATTATATTTTTTCTCGAATGTTTAATATTTTTAAATTTAGGTACACTTTAAAAAACTATTGTAGCATATTGTTTGAAACCTTTTATATATCTAAACAGGATACATGTGCATACAGTGAACAAAATATCTTTTAGTATGTGTCTAATTTTTTGAAAATTGATTTTATATGTAAAAAAGAAAATTAAGATTTTCATAATTTTAAGGTTTTATGATTATTTTTAAGAAATTATGCAATTATATAAATATAATTATTTAAAAAACAGATTCATTATGTTTAATATGTTACTTTATATATATTTGTAAATTTTTTTGTATATACAAAGAATATTTTTGTAAGAAATGGTACCTATACATGAAAATATGTATTACAAGATCTCGAAAATTATGTTCATGTTAACTAAAACAAAGGGAAGAAAAACGTATGAATTTAAAATTACTTTTGTAACTCTAGAAAATGGTTAAGGAGTATTATTAGTCATATAAAAATAGGCAAGGAAATACTAATTAAGTGTATAATATGTGAAAATATTGTTTTTTTTAGTTTTTTTCACTTTTACTCAAAAGCATATTTTTTTTGCATTTAGGTACATTTTTAAAAAAACTATTGCACTGTATGATTCCTGATTTTTATACTTCTATACAAGGTGCCTATGCATATAGTGAACCTAATTTTTTTTCTATTAAAATAGTGCCTAATTTTTTAAAAATTGTTTTATGCATAAAAAAAAGCAGAAAAATAAAAAATTTCAAATTTCAAAGTTTCATAATTTTTTTAAAGAAACTATACTAAAATTTTACTAAAAAAAGGGTTTCACTGTATTTTATGTATTGTTTTATATATGTGTAAAAAATGTTTTGCATTAAAAAAGGATACTTTTTTAAAAAATGGTACCTAAACATAAGTATATATTACGAGTTCTCAAAAATTATGTATTACTTAAATTAAGTAGTAAAAAAAAACTTTTGGAGTAAAAAGTTATTTTTGTAGTTCTACAGAATAATTAAATTATCTTTATTATAGACATAAAAAAATCTAAGCTCTATTGGAAATTTTAAATGATATATGTCTCATAAACAAAGGGTCTTAATTTTGGCATTTTACTCTTTCGAGCATGTCCTGGTTCCCTTAAACTTACCAGTAAGTTTGAAGGTCAAAGAGATAAAAATCAAAAGTAGTGTTTTAGGGGTTAAAAGAAACGTAATAAAAAAATCTCTCATCGTGGGATTACAGAAAAGCAAACAAATTTTTTTTATTTGGTTTTAGGATCAAAGATAGCTAATGAGCGTTTGAAGAGGAATCTTTTGAAAGTGGAAAACCAGATGATATATATAAATGATGTCAGTTTAAATGTGTATTTTTTATTTTGTCAGAAAACATTTTGTTTAACTTCATTCCAAAAAATAATTTTTTAAACCTTTTATTTTCAATATGCTTGCGCCCCCTCGCAGGGTTATCACGCCCCTCAGGGGGGCGTAGCCCACAGTTTGAGAAACACTGATTTAAAAGGACGATGTCTTCAAGGATCTTTTTATCTGTCATTGTGGGCCCAGTATGCCAGCTGATTACATTTAAAAATCATTTTGACGTGCTTCTAACTCATAAAATAGCAACTATGTTATATCACTAGAAAGGTCAGGAATTGGATATTTTAGAAATATCAAAATCGATAATCTGAAGATTTTTAGCCTACTGATTAGTCTTAACATTATTCTGTTTCCGATAATTTCACACCGGATGTGACTTATTCCGACCAAGTTGCATTTATTTTGCTATATATCCAAAACGGTACAGCCATGAAGAGATTTTTGCAGTTAACTAATATTAATGAAAATACTGCAGAATATCTGACATATTTCATGGTTTCTTTTGTGAACATTAGCAATATTTCACCCAGTGATTGTGGAGGTAAGTCATAAGTCACTGCCATGAATATATTGGGGAAATGTTCAGTAGGACTTTAAATCAATTAATAAATGCCTATATATATGTGCCTCGTGCAGGATATTCATCGAACTTTATTAGCGTTCAAGCGATAGAGCATAATCATTTATATATAACTTTGATTTTGTTCAAAATCTCTAATCAGTATTTTTTCTCATCGTCAAACCATCGCTGGCATATACGGACTTTTAAATTTGAAATAGAAATAGATTGAAAAGCCAATGAAAACACGGTGGTCTGCATACGAAGATGTAATTAAAGCTCTACTTTCAGGATATACAGAAATTGTGATGAGTATTGATTGTTTAATTATTGATGAATTACAGGAAAAGGATACTCAACTAAACTGCTAGACAATTGCTAAGGACGGATCCCAAATTGCTATGTAGCATAACATTAAGCGAGACTTAAAGCCTAGTAGGATAAAATATAGTTGCCACACTGTTCAGACATTAGAATAAAGAATATTTATTGTTCTGGAAATTACAAAAGCTGTGAAACATCTGAAAGAAAAAAAGAATTTTCATTTGATCTGCGTACGGAGAAATGGAACAATGCATCTAAAAGTCAGCAGGCACCTTAAAGAAAGGTATCAGTACGGGATATGTCCACCGTGGAGTGTGATGCAACATTCCACACGTCGTACCATACTTTGCACAACATTATCCAGCAGCTGTTGAGGCAATTTATCCCATTCCTCTGTGAGTGCACGGATGAGGGTGTTCTTGTTTGTCGGAGGATAGTTTCGACCAGCACCTTGCCTCCCCAAAGCATCCTCCACATTTTCAATGGGGTTTAGATCTGGAGAACGCGCTGGCCATACGAGACGTTGAATACCCTCGCTGTCTAGACAATCCTGAACAGCGAGTGTTCGATGACATGTTGCGTTGTCATCCATAAAAACGAATTTATCACCGACAGCACCACGGAGAAGACGAACATGAGGAAGTAGAACTTCATCAATGTATCGTTGGCCCGTCATAGTCCCATTCGCAAACACATGTAGGCGCGTGCGGCCATTGATCATGATGTCGGCCCACACCATGATACTGCATGTCGGATATCGGTCCATTTCCTGGATATTTTCTGGACGATAAGCAGTACCACTCTCGCGCCAGATCAGTTGGCGTCTACAATCCGATGACAGACTGAACCTACTCTCATCTGAGAATAGTAAGCATGCCCAGTCCTGTTCACTCCAATTGTGATGCTCACGACACCATTGAAAACGGGCAGTACGGTGCTGTCTGGTCAATGGGACACACACAACAGGTCTGTGTGCGTATAGTCCTCCTCCCCTCAAACGTCTGGCAACAGTTTTTCGGGAGATCTGCTGTCCTGAGGCAGCAAGAAACTGATTTGCCACCTGCTGAGCTGTGATGCGCCTATTCCTTTTTGCTGATAGGACGATATATCTGTCTTCTGCAGGCGTCGTACTTCTAACACGACCTCCCCCGTGCCGTCTACTACACATTCCAGTAGTTTTAAATGACTTCCACAGCGGTGAAACAACGCTGTGAGCGATGTCGAACTCCCTGGCAACATCTGTTATTTTTCGCCCTTCTTCGATCTTTCCAATAATTCGGCCACGCATAAAATCATCTATGTGATGTCGGGAAGACATGCCAAAAATTTTAAGTTCGTCTATTAAATCTTTCCTGTAAAACTTTGACTTGAAACAACTGTCCACACGCGTCAAAACCTTTAAAGCTCTTATGAACGCTATCACGTGATGAACAGACGTGGAAAAAAATTTGCATACTCATACTTCTTCTTACTAACATTCCGCACTTATTCTAATTTTCCCCATTTTGCTTCCTTTCATTTTGTGGTTGCTATGGATGATAGTGTTATCCGTCCTTAGCAATTGTCCAGCAGTGTATTTGCGAAAAGCTTAAATGAATGAACTTTTTAAACTTTCCCCCTAAACTACATTTTGATTGGAATTGACAAAATAAATTTATTTATCCGTAGTAAAAATATAGATTTGTCAACGTCCTTGAATTGGTTAATGACAGATATCAGAACCAAAAGAAACTCTTTGATTATTATTGATCCAAATCAGGAAATATCCTTTATAATACAGTAGCAAAATATTTTCAAGCATCTTAGATTACGCATGGCCAAAGCGACTTTCTTGGAAGGAAATACATTTGGAGACACAGCTTCATACCAATAACCGATTACACGTTATAAAAGTATAAGAAGCGGTTCGAAACATTGGGAGTTTTTAAAAAGTATTTGTAATTTGGATGAGATCGAAAAAAATGAAAATGTCATGCAAAAAGTATCGGAATTTTAAAATTAAGATATTCATGAGGAGAGGAACGTAATTTGGAATGTCAACATTTCTATTCATATCTTATCACTCATGAAAAGAAAACGCAAGGAGACAAAATGGAAAAAATGCCAGATTAATAAAAAAAATATAGATCTACACCAGTGCTTCTCAAACTGTGGGGCGCGCCCCCTGGGGGGGCGCGATAACCCTTCGAGGGGGGCGCGAGCATCTTGAAAATATAAAAGGCTTAAAAAATTATTTTTTGGAATGAAGTAAAACAAAATGCTTTCTGACAAAATAAAAAATACACATTTACACTGATATAAATTATATATATCATCTGGTTTTCCACTTTCAAAAGATTCCACTTCAAACGCTCATTAGCTATCTTTGATCCCAAAACCAAATAAAAAAAGATATTTTGTTTTTTTTTTGCTGTAATCCCGCGATGAGAGATTTTTTACTACGTTTCTTGTAACCTCTAGAATAGTACTTTTGATTATCATCTCTTTGACCTTCAAACTTACTGGTATGCTTAACTCTATCTACTTTTCTTTTGGGAAAGTTGTAAATAATATTTTTCTGTTGCTTTCCCCCCACGTAAATGAGTTTTATGATGTATGGATAAGCATATTGAGCACTTTGAAGGATTAATTGACCAAGATGTATTTTATGAGTAATCTGAAATTGCATTATAAAAACGTTTTACATAATTATTTTTTATAACTGACATCGATGTTTTTGTATCGAATGCATTTTTTTCATGGGAGCGGTCGCATGAAGCGCTGAATCACTCCAAATTCTGGTAAAACTGTTTATTCGTTAACAATTTCTTGACAGTATCCTCCGATATGACAGTCTTAATGGAAACTAAAATGAATTTGTCACATTTATGCCTCTTTTTTTGAGAGTGGCAAACGGTTTTTTACAATCAAGGTACTTGTTTTGATCGAGTTCCCTTCACGACCACTTTTGTTCAGAAATATTTTCTATGAATATGCTATACTTTCCCCTACGATTAACTTTGTGGTTTTAATTGCTGTGTTGTACAACTTATTATGGTTTATAAATGTAAATGAGCAGAATATAAAAAAATGGGCATCTGTGATCTCTCTCTATTGAAGGAAGATGAAAGTGATCAAGCAATTGAAGAACCTGATGAAATAATGCATATTAATCGTGATAGCGAAAGTAAATATGACAAAAGTGATAGACATGAAACGTTTGAGTTGAATTGTAATTTTCAAATGCTGCCTAAAGAACTCTATCAAGAAAATTAAGATATCAAGAAAACTAAGAAGCCATAAATGTAACACTTCGCCTTGTCAAAAAGACACAAGCAAGAAAAGGTTACACATGCTATTTGTAGATCATCAAAGAATAGAAAAATTACAATAACGTGAGCAAAATATGACAGTTTTGATTGCAAATAACGTTCTTGTATTGTTAGTGAAAAGTGTCTGTGATTTATGTTCTTTATTAAGGTCACGCACATTTGGAACAGTTTCATTAGTTTTATTGGATTTTTTCTCAAATCATCAAAGAAAAATTAAAAAGTCCTTTAAAGTAGGTAAGTACATTTTCTCTTAGTTAAATTATTCGCTGCAATTGTGATTTTTATCGAGCACAGAAAAAAATAATTATAAAAAAAAAAAAAGGATTGGGGTGACTTGGTGAAGTGATCGCCTGCTTCCGGGTTAAAACATTTTGAAGGTTTCTCGCTTTAAATAATAAAAATAACACAATTATTCTTCATTGGAATTTTTCATGCGTTTTCCTTATTTAATATTAATTCTAAAATCATTTTATATTTTTGTATGCATTGTTGTGCACTTGGTTTTACTCTTCTTACAATTAAGCTATTATATCAAGAATAATGCATTATTTTTTAAAAAATAATCGCAGAACGGGTACTTCAGCCAGTGTACTTATAAATGTATCAGTACTGCACAATGTATTTTATAACTAATTTATTAATACTAATTTAAGGCGACTTGGTACCCTAAAAATCACAAACCTATCGTTTTTTTTATTTTCATTTAATCTTATTCTTTGCATTATTATCTTTCGATTGATATATCACTTGTGCATGTCGGAAAGTTAGAAGTTGAATAAAACTTCATTTGAAAACAAATTAGGTAATTCAGCCACACCCCTTTTTAGAAAAAAAGCTAAAAAATGTGTTATGATAAAAAAAATCTATTTTATAAATAGAAATAATAACTATAAAAAAGAATGTGTAGTATTAAAAGCAGAATATTTCCGAGGCAATACAATAATGTAATTTTTCTCCCTTGTGAAATGTGTGCATGTAAAATTTTTAAATTAAGGCATTTTATATTAATAATTTTATAATTTCAGTTCTTATTCCTGATATATTTTTCATACAAATGTAATACTTTAATATTATAAGAAGAAAAACAGCTAAAATTTCTGTCGTGACAGAAAAAAAAATTTTTTTTGAAGTTTTTCTTGAGTTTTTTTTGTGCAATTAGTACTCTCTAAAAGTTGATCATTTATAAAAATGTGTGGGTTGAAAACATATGAAAATGCAATTATTTTAAAGAAAAACGTATAAGTAATATCTTAAAGTGGTAATTTAAGTTTAATTAAGCTTATAATAATTTTTTTCCGAATTATAAACTTTAAAGTGGTTTTTCTCAGTTTGTGTTTTTCGAAACCTTAGTGCATTCAAAATGCTACTCCTTCGACAATTATTTACCAATCACTTCAATTTTTTTCCAGCGTGTTAAAAATAAAGCATGTAATAAAATTAGGGATCCGTTTTGCTATAAACTGAATACTTTTTTTTTTAAAAAAATAAAATGTAAGACATGTTGGCTTTTTCGTTGATTTTTAGCTTGTATATCAACATTTTATTTTTTTCTCGAAAACGAATGAAATTATTCTAAAATCGATCCCTAAAGTTAAGAACACCCATAAGAAAATTATAAAAAATTTCAGGTCAAAAAATTAATTTTTACAAAAGGAGTAGGATTTTAAAATAATTTTCCCAATTTTCTTCAAAAAATTTAAATTTTTAAAATTGTGTGAATAATATATGAAAATTTTCATCTGGTAACATTTTCTTGAATAGAAACATTGTATAAAATGTTAAAATATAATTTTTAAATACGTAAATAAAGAAGTTTGCTCAAAGGGTGCCAAGTCCCATTAAGAGCAAGTTTAATTATTATTAGTGACTTCCATGGGCTTGTCTTGCAGAGCAAAGGTTTTCAAATGAAGGCTTAATATTAGAAATTGACACTCTGAGTTCTTTTTCTATATTTAGCTGAGATCTATATTTTGTCTTCAAAGCAGCCACCGCAGAAAATCCGGTTTCACAAAGGTACGATGTTGAAAACGGTAAAAGTATACGAAATGCTTTTGTTTTCAGTTCAGAAAATTCATCATCTACTTCTGCCCAAAATTGAAAGAGAGTTTTATTACAAAATTGTCTTTTAATTTCGCCACTAGATGTGAAATCTATGAAACTTTCTTCTTCGGTAGTGGAGAATCCTTCTGGGGTATTTTGAAATGGATCTCTCACCCATTCGTAACTTGCTATCAAGTTGTCCTCAGCAAAAAATATTTTTTAAATTTTTTGCTTACTTAGCTAAATGATATTCAATAGTTTTATAAACAACTTCCACATGTTGTTCTTCAGTTTTGTAAGTTTTTACACATTTATCCGCATTTTCAAGCATTTCTAGGTTTTTGCTTTAAATTTCGGCTCAATAATTGTAATTTTCTACAAAAGCATTAATTTTATCACGAGTGTCAAACATATGTACATTTGATTCTTGAAGTTGAAGATTCAATATATTTAATTTCTCAAATATATCGACTAAGTAGCTCAACTTCATCAGAAATAAACCATCTCGCGAAATTTCTCAGCTTCCGGTAGGTTTTCCTCTTCTAGAAAAATGGTAATTTCATTTCTTAATTCATAAATACGTTGTAAAAATTTCCCGCGTGATAACCATCTTGCTTCACAATAAAATAGCAACGATGAATGCACTGTGCCCATGTCTTTGCAAAGTCCAGAAAAGATTCTTGATTTTAGGGGTGTCTCATTTTTATGTAATTTACTACAGTCACAACTGTCATTAGCACAATATTCAGGCCAGGACTAATTTCTTTGGAAGCCAGAGCTTCTCTGTGGATCATACAATGTGTCCAGATGCACAGTGGAGTTTTTTGTTTCACAAGTGCTTGTATACTTTTAAATCTTCCTGACATTATACGAGCACCATCGGTGCATATTCCGACACAATTTTTCCACTCTATATTTGCCTCGTTTATAAAATTATTTAAAATATCAAATAATGCCATTGCTGTTGCTTTAAGTTTTATTGGTTTACAAAAAAGTAGTTCTTTTACCGCTGACATACCATCCCAAAATCGAACATACGCAATGAAATGAGCATCTTTATTGCTATCTGTTGCCTCGTCAAGCTGAATTGAAAACAATTTATCACGCAACTTACCGAAAAGCTGTTGCTCTACATCTTCAGCGATATCATCAATTCGACGTGAAACAGTATCATTTGATAAGGGCATGGACTGCAACTCTTTGGCAAAATTGCCTCCAAACATAGTTTCTACAATCTCAATTGCTGCAGGCAAAATAAGCTCTTCGGCAATAGTGTGAGGCTTTTTACATCTGGCTATTTTATATGATACTTTGTAAGAAGTAAAGCTTTTTCATTCACTGACAAAGTTTTTTTAAAAAATGTTTTTTGTTTTCCGTATGATTTTAATTTTGATTCAAAGAACTCTCGAGGTTTGTTAATGTACTCACCATGAAGCGTTTCGAAATGTCTTTTAAGTTTATTAGGTTTCATATTGTCTGCTGCCAATATTTTTGAGCAAATAACACACAGGGGCTTTTCTTCTCCATTTACTTCAGTAATGGTAAACCCAAAATTCAAGTATTCTTGAGAATATTTCCTTGATTTTATTTTCGGAACTATGCTCGTCTGTGCACTTGTTGATGCTTTATTATCGTCGAATGTTCGCTTATGACTTAAAAATTTATCCATTTTTTTTTTGTTCCAATTTTCTGCAGTAATACTTAATAGTGTGAATTACAACTAACGCGCAAATTATAAAATGTACATTCAAGATAGATTTGGTAGCTATAGAAGCATCGAATGGACCAAGACTGATTGGAATTGTACGAGGTACAGCATTATTACATGTTTAGCGCAGACGTCCGATAGTTTGGCCAGACTCACGCAGACGCTCGCGAGAATGCCAGATGTGATGGATATGAGAGAGCGCAACATAAAGTAGACTATTTTTCAATTTCTACTATAAGTTCCCTCTCATATATATCTTGTTCAAATTTTCACAATCGTTGATAAAATACTTTCTATTCATTCATTCAAGTTCAAGTACATTTTTAAAACTTGTAGTGGGTGACACTTCATGTTAATACAGTTCTTTCCAAATTTTAATTCATTAATTAAATTAAAAAAATGAATAAATAGTAACAAACAAAAATTATAGTCCAAAAGTATTTATAGAATGGAAAACTTTTCGTGCTGTCCCCTGTAACGCAATGGATAGCGCGCTGGGCTTCTAATCTTAAGGACGGTAGTTCGAATTCCATCCGAGATGGCCTAATTTCTAAGAATGTGTGTGATTTCTTCTTTACTTTACTATTTTCTTACACTAATTAAATTTAATTAATGAATAAATAGTAACGAAAAAGAATATTCCAATACCCCATATATAGAAAAGAAAAGGAAAAATTGCAAGCAAAATCGCTTTCTCTTTTGTCGCTTAACATTGTGATTCTGTCATATGTATTACATATTTGTATTAATTGAAACTATTTAATAGAAAGTAACTAAAATAAGTTTTCTTTGTTGGCCTAAGTAGGAATTGACTTAAAATTTATTTTTTATATTACTTGTTCTAATGACATTTGTACTTTTAGAAATGCATGATGGACGAAATAAATTTTTAATTAAATGTCATTTTGCAATCTGTCCCAATTTAAAAAATGAGAAAGGAAAAATAACATAACATTATAATTATTACTTAAAAGTAATTTGCTTAAAATATATATTATATAAAAGTAACGTATACAAAATTTAATACTCAAAGTGCATTATTATTGCATTCAGTACATTATTATTGAGGGAGGGGGGTGGCGATGAAAATTATGATTGAAAATTGGGTCACCAGTAGTGAAAGTTTGAGAAGCACTGTCTTACTTTATTTATTTTGCAAAAAAGTAGTATACACATAAACTGTAATACTTATGCTATTAATTTGTATGGTTTATAATTAAGATCGCGTATAGTAGCTTTAGCGTCAAAGAGCATTATTATTACATTCAGTACATTATTAATGTATAAGGGGGGCGCGATAAAAATTGTGATTGAAAAGGGGGGCGCCAGTATTGAAAGTTTGAGAAGCACTGATCTACACTGTTTGTATGAAAATGAAAAATACACTCATGGACAACAAAATTAGAGCACCAAGAAGGAGTCGTCAAAATGAAATGAAATTATACGTACGTAATGACTACTTTGATATAAGTAAATGATTAGAAAATCAAAGGAAAAGGATAATTTATTTCAGAGAAAATGTCAAAAGAATGGAGGATTTAATACACTGCTGAATCCCCTCTAGCGTGAATGCACGATGCGATACTATCAGGCATTGAGGCATACAAGTTCTGTATGATGTCTTGAGACATTTCATTAATTATTTGCTGTAACCTTGCCTCTAGTTCGTTCAAACTCGTAAGATGTCCAATTCACCGCCCCAAATGATCCCAGTATGCTCAATTGGAGACAAATCTGGGGATCAGGCAGGCCAATGAAGGGTAGTAACATTGCGGAGATAGTCTTCTGACACTCTTGTCGTGGGAAGCCGAATATTGTCTAGATGAAAAATGGCTCCTGTGAGTCGTTGCATGAGTGGCAACACATGTGATTGCAGAATGTCAGGAACATATCCCTGGGCTGTCATCATGCCACAGATCAATACTAGGGGTGACCGTGTATTGAAAGCAACGGAACACCATACTATCACACCAGCTATGGGAGTGTTGGGTCGCTGTAAAGCAAAGGTAGAATTGAGGTGTTCTCCACGGGATCTTCATACACGAACACAATTGTCATCACTGCTGAGATTGAATCTGGATTCGTTGCTACAGACGACCTGGTTCCATTCCACTGCAGTCCAGTTTCCTCGTGTGTGGCACCACTCCAAACGGAGGCGTCGATGGGTGACCGTCAAGAGCAGCACACGTAATGGACGCCGCGATCCCAAATGTCCTTCAGCCAGGTGCCTTCGTATGGCTTGAGAAGACACAGGGGGCCCTAAGTGAAGGTGCTACCTGTGCCTGGATGGCGGCCGACGAAGCTGTTGGCTGTACGCGTGCATTTCTTACGATGTGGCTTTCTTCTCGACGACTGGTCTGTCGAGGCCGTCTTGAGCCTGGTCTTCGTGTAAATGACATCTCTCGGATCCACTGGTCCCAACACCTCCTCACAACACAATCAGAGCGGCCTAATTGACGAGCTACTCGCCTAGCTGACCACCCAACTTCCATCATGCTAATAATTCTCCCTCTCTCAAACTGCGACAGCTGCTCATATTGTCTTCGAAAACGGAGTGATGGCATGTCTCTCTCAGCTCTTCCTTTGTAAACGATTCAGCACACTCAAACAAGCTTAGGTTACTACTTTTATACTCTACGGAGAACGAAGTTAAACGGGCTCTTCCGGCTATACGTAATGCGCAATCATGCTGCATTTCTAATCATTTGCATATCTCCCCGACTTGTACCTTCATGCCAAGTTTCGTTACGCACCTGCAACTATTTCTTCGTGTGCTAATTTTTTTGTCCATGTGAGTGTATATTGATCTATAATGAAACATTATTCACAGTGTTTTCAAATATTAAAATAGTAATGAGAATATTCTCATCGATAATGATTACTAACGTGAGTGGCGATCGTTCATTTTGAAAACTATAATGGGTAAAAAATGAATCGAAAAATCGCATGACTCAATAACCTTTGAATAATTTAAATTTGGTGAGTATTTGTGATGGATCTATCCATGATCTGCTAATTAATCCTCTTGGGAAATCTTTGGGCTATCAATTCGCACTATTCACAAAAAACCCTTCGGAAGAAGAGAATCGTGATATGTAAATTAACTTACTAAATAGGTGAGGTTTTCTTGAGAGAGAGAAGACATACTCAAGCTAGGTGAGATTGCTACTGAAGGTATAATATTAAATTTAGGGTGATTCGATTCTTATTAGAAGGAAACCTTAAAGTGACGATTTCTCACTAAGATTGAATTAAGATCAGATTAAATCGGATAATAGGTTATATCCTTGATTAAAAGAAGGATCAAGTTTGTTAGTCACCTAATCGCTCACGTTTGTTGTTCCACTTTCACGGTTTTCATTAAGACATTCTCTTTATATTATTAGTTGAAATTGTGTCTGTTCTTAGTGTGGAAATAAATAGGTTAGTTGAATCATGTCGAGTGTTTCTTCCCTTCCCCCACATATCTAGATGCACGTGACAGAGGTATGAGCTTCTTACATATTGAAAATGAAAAATTATAATTAATTGTTTTCGAAGATATAGTGAATCATTTTGCAAATTAATACAAAGTAGAAAACAAATTTTAAAAGAAAACCTTATTTCTTAAGGATTGTTTTTTTCCCCCTGAATTTCATACGTATATACAGCACATTCGACAAAAGGTTTGGAGTTGGAGAATATTTTTCCATAGGAGGCCAGGACCTCAAAAAAGGTTAAGGACGTCCTTGTTCGTAACTGCTAAATAACGCATTACACACTGATAAAAAATTAGGGGGACACATGGATGTAATGAAATAACTTAAAGCAGTCAGTAGGGTAAAAACTTTTTGAAAATCGATTTTGAGTTTTTGATATTTCTAAAATCTCCAAACCATTATATTTCCAATTATGTAACATACAAGCCATTATATGAATTAAAAGTATTTTAAAATGACTTTTAAAAAATAATCAGCTACCCCGGTCACGCCCACTTTGAAAGATTAAGTGTAAATATTGACTTTTTAAATCTGAGAATTTGCAAATCCTCCTCAAAAATTCATTTAATTATACACAATTAACTGCAGATTAAATAAAACTTAGCTGCAATTTTAACTATTAGTTTGCTTACGTCTTTTTGGAGCCAAGTTTGTAAAAATGATGAAAATATTTACTTTTAATTTAAATTTAGTATCTGGACAAAACTTTTTTGTAGGGTAAATAGAAACAAATAGTGAAATTTCTCCTTTCAAAATTTTTATACTTCTAAAAACTTAATAACTTGTTTGTGATAATTCTATTGAAAACGTGTGTTTTGAAAAAATGATAATAATAAAATTATTTCAATAGTTTAAAAGTGAGATTAAGGCAGAAATGCTAATGCCTTTATTGCAACCAACATAGATACTGAACAAGCAATAGTTGTTAAAATATTGCATATGTAAAACACCCCTGCTTTTCATCTAAACAATAGTAAAAGGCATTTCAAACCATTCATTAAATCAATAGAAATTGAAGGGGAACCAACATTCGTATCCTTCATTAATTTGCATAACAAAATTATAGGATACATTTTTTTTTTTGATAAGGTAAAATTTTTTTATAGGAGTTTCGGTTCTCTAAAATTTATATTTTTAAAAATGTGCAAATGTACTGTATGCATATACTCTATGTTTTTAAATGCAATTGTGTATACTGAAATGACATTTTTGAAATATTCTTAAAACATCCTAATAGAAAGCAGATATAACAAAAAATAACAATTTTCAATAAATTCATAATATTAATGATGGGTGAACTAACAGTTTGTCTTTGAAAAAAGTAATTAATATATTTAAAAAATAATCATTTCAGTATAAATATAAATATCTAATTGATATACAATAAAAATTTGAGCATTTATGCTTAATAGTTTATGAGAAAAAAGTATGAGATGACACATCAAATATGATGTTTGTTTTCTTTGCGAGAAGCTTGTTAAATACATAAAAATACTTAAATTTCATGTTTAAAAACATAAAAGTAGTTTTATTCTGGCTGTTTTAGAAATTATTTGTCCAGTTTAGAGTACTTCTTGAAGTTTAAAACTTAGAAACTGTCTGCAACAACAAAACCTAATGATAACTTTACAAAATCCCAACAAAAACTTTCAAAATATCGTATAATCAGGTATTTTTATATAAATACCAACTCAAATTCATACGAAAACCATATTGATACATTTTCACATTTTATTTATGTTGCTTTATGTTCAAATTTGATATCTGTAAAGCATAAAAGCTACTAATTCTTCAAAAATTGATAAAAAATTGAGAAAATTTATGTAATACCAGAAATTATCTCGTTAAAAAAAACTGAAAAATGCTATTTGGGGCAATTTAAGACTTTTTTTGTTTACTATTTTATGCAAAATAAGTTGCAAAGATGCTAATGTTCAATAAAATGGTACAAATACATGTTGTAATTCATTATTTTTGTGATAAAGTGGCACTTTATAGTGAAAATTCAATTTTCTCAAAAATGATGTTTCTAAAACTGTATTCATGTTTTTCTCGGAATATAATGTATGAATGTAATGAATTTTTTCCCCTCATGTTACTCATATGTAACTATACATATTCATGTGAGGTTTTTGGGGATTTTCCCAAAATATTTGACTGGAGTCCATATATCGTGACAAAAAATGTCAATTTTTTTAAAAATTCATAGTGATATTTTTATGTTACATGTTTTTGAGAAAACTAAACAATATATTTTAAATATATCACTTAATTGCAAATATTAATGTTTATTTATTGTTCAGACAAGTTTTTAAGTTTTAATAATTCAAAAGTTTTTCAATAATAGGTAACTAACAACAACTCAGATGTTTAATGCTTTTTGTCGTTGCGAGAAGTTTGTTACATGCATAACAATACACAAATTTCATATTTAAAAACATAAAAAGGTTTATTTTTGACTTTTCATAGAAATCTTTTGTACAGTTTAGAGAAAATTTTGAATTTTGAAATTTTAAGAAATTGTGTTTGCATGGGAACATACAAATCCATAATGAATTTTTTCGCAACGACAGAAAATTATGTATTCCCAAATCATGAATTTTACATATTGATGCATGTTTATATTATATTTATGATGTTTCATGATCAGATTTGATATTTATAATGCATCAAAGCTAAAAATTCTTCATAGATTGATACAGATTTGAGAAAATTGATGCAAAATGCTAAAAAAATGTCATTGAACAAAAACTAAAAAATACTATATATGTATTTTCTGAACATTTTAAGACTTTTTTGTTTCCGATTTTATGCTTAAAAAATTAAGAAGATACTAATGTTTAATAAAATAGGGCAAATACATGTTGTAATTTATTATTTTTGTGATGAAGTGCCTTTTTACACTTAAAATGCAATTTTCTCAAAATGATTGTTTTCAAACTGCGTGCTCCTTTTTCACAGAAAATACTGAATGAAACTACTTTCAATTTTTACTGCACATAAATAATATGTAACTATATATAATGGAGCTACTTTCTTGGAGATTTTCCCGAAATATTTTGCTGAGAAGCAGTTATCGTAAAAAAAAAGGCAATTTTCACAAACTTCAAAGCGATACTTTTACGATGAATTTTTTTTTAAAAAAAGTAAACAATATATTTGAAACATTTTACCATTATTGAAATAAAAATACCTAATTATTATACAGACAAAATTTGAAGTTTTTATATTTAACAATTTCTGAGAAACAGATTCTAAAAATGGTTCTATTTAACATTGTTGGTATAGGGGGTAGCAACTATATATATACTAGTTGCAAGTACCCGGCTTTGCCCGGGTTTAAAAAAAGGTCTTCTGTAAGAAGCGTACATAACTGTGTATTTGCATGCAATAAAAGGGTATATCTATTTTAAAGCAATGTGATATACCACATTTTTGGCAGTTCCATTTGGAGTGTGAACAAAAAGATTTTCCTCTTTGCCAACTCTGGAGCAGGCCACATACAACTGCCCATGAGAAAAGCATGGTGTCTGCAAGTCTATACCAGCAATCTCAAGAGACTGGCCCTGTGACTTATTGATTGTCATGGCAAAGCAAAGCTTCAAAGGGAATTGTATTCTCTTGAATTGTATGGTGTTGTCTGAGGGAATGATGGGTATTCTTGGAATGAAGACATCCTCACCCTTAGCACACCCTGTGAGTACTGTGGCTTGAATGACATGCTGCATCAGCTTTTTCACAATTAATCTTGTGCCATTGCACAACCTGGGTGCATCAATATTTCGTATCAGGATTATTGGAGCACCAACTTTCAGAATCAAGTTGTGGGCTTGCAAATCAGGAGTCTGAATGGAGTTTAAGAACTCAATGGGATATTGAACTGCTTCATCATCATTAAGGATGCAGTCTATGGACTTGTAGGCATATTCTTGCCCTGGAAGCTGCTTCTGAATGGTGACATTGATCTTCTCAACCACATCATTTCTGCTTGCCAGAATTGCTCTGTGAGAAAGCCAGTCCTGATCCTTGAAGTTTTGCTGAATTTTAGGATACACCTTGGAGAGAAGTTCGTCAGGAGAATTGACAATTTGACCACATGGCACAATGATGAGGCCTGTAGAAGGATCTTCAGGAACTTTACCATCTCAATCTGGAGCAACTTGTTTGCAAATTGTCCTGCAGACAAATCACCCTGAATGTGTGACCGCATGTTTGTAGTTAGACTGAATTTTTCAACATGCTGCCATAGATAAGAATTTTTCAAACAGGCATTGATCTGATCTGCTGGTGTACCACGTGTGACAATGGGAAGTGTTTGTCGAAAATCACCAGCAAGCACAACAGTTGCTCCACCCATTATTGCAGAGCTGCCTCGCAAATCCTGTAATGTCTTGTCAAGAGCATGGAAAGCATTTCTGTGACTCATGGTAGCCTCATCCCAGACAATTAGCTTGCAGGTTGTGAGAACATGTCCCTGTCCAGTGCCCTTGGAAATATTGCAAGTGGCACTGTCTGATCTGGCCAAGTCCAGTGGCAACTTAAAGGCCGAATGGGCTGTTCGACCACCAGCAAGCAGAGTTGCTGCTATGCCAGAGGAGGCAACAGCCACAGCCATGTCTTTCTCTTTCCTCACAAAAGCCAATAGCAAATTCAGTAGAAAAGTCTTGCCTGTGCCACCTGGTGCATCCAAAAAGACCATGCCTCCTCTTTCATTTCCTATCATTCCAGTGATGGCTATAAAGGCTTGCTGCTGATCTGGAGTAAGTCTTGGAACATTTTCTGCCATGTAAGCTCGAAGTGCTTGAACATCATAGCTAGTTTCCCTCAAGACATCCTTACTTGTCAATTCAGGTTGATCATGCACTGGTTCTGGCAAACCGTACAGTGCCAGCTTGTTGCCAGTTATGGATAGAATTTTAACTTCCAAGATGAGAAGAGTATTATTGAAGAGAGCATCACAGTGTTCAATATTTTCTGTAGGATTATTTCGTCTTGCCTGGTGCAAAAAATCCTCTGTCATGTCTTCCTTGTGATTTTCCCACATTGTGATAGGTTTGTTTAAGCCACATACGGCAATCAAAATTGCAAAGAGGTTACGGAGTTGCGCTGGTGACTGAGACACAGCTGCCTCTTCCATTGCTTGGTACCAATGAGAATCATCTTCCACCAATCCCAAGACTTGGCATGCCTCAGTGTATGTGCTGCATGGCTTAATTTCAAGGATATCACCATCCTCATCTCTCACAACAACAGTTTTGAGATGTTCAAATGATATTGGTCCTCGAACATGGTGCAACAGTAGGCGCATGTGGAATGCTTCTCTGTTGTTAGGATGCACAGTGTACACTCTTCCCAAAGCATTGTCTGTCACATATCCCGGGAAGTCAGCAAGAGGTACACTTTTTTTCGGATTTGCCAGACCTTTTGACTGGCATCCCAGCGAAAATGTCTAGGCACTTCAGAATACAGCAATGTTTTGCAACAGGGTCTGTTTTGCAGAGATCAAAAAAGGCTGTTAGTGTAGTCTTTGGTGGAGTGTCAGTCAAATGTGCTGTTGGCTGTCCAGGTTCATAGTATACTCTTTGACCTCCTTCAAGATGTACTGCCAAGTGAACAACTGTTGGATACCTTTGATGGATGGGAAAGTTGAGCAGACGCCACACTGCCTCACTGCTACTTATGTATCGTCCTTGTTGATAAGTGGTAACCTCATCAAGCCTGTTCAGCATTTCATTTGCAACAGCAAACATGGCTGCATCACTTCCTTTGGTAACATATTTGCAAATGTACTTGATGCTTTTGACTGAGTTGCAGTACTCCACATTTATGTGTGCTTTGAAGATTCTGCAGAGTAATGGAGAATAAGGTACAACCCAAGAGTTGTCAACATCCTCCAACATTCCAAATTCTGTTGCTCTACCAGGGACAACATGGCCACCATCATCTGGTTTTCGGCGACGGTACAGGGGATATCCATCATCTCCTGTCTGTGTCTCTTGCAACATTTGCCTGGGAAACCTCTTACTGCACTTGCCATCAACAATGCATGGTGCCTTGCGATTCCTATTGCAGAAAGGCCCATGAATCATGTTTTTTGTCACAACCTCGTACAGAATGGGATCTTCTTCTTTGTCTGGAATTTCTGCATTTATAATGCTGTCTACTTGGTCTGGGCGAATTTTGGTCTGCAACCAAACCAAGAGATGCATGTGTGGCAGTCCTCGCTTTTGCAACTCAATGGAGTACATGAAACAGGCTACTTTTCCAAACACTTGGACATCCTTGATGACATGCATCATTTTCTTAATTTTTTGTTGAAACACCCTGGCAACCAAGTCAACACGATCTGCCGCCACTTGTCCTGGAAGCAATTCAACTGTTATCTCTGGCCAGCTTGGGTTGCAGGTGAAGGTGACGAAAAGATCAGGTGTGCCTCTATGACGCACATAGGTCATTCCGTCCTGTGCATATTCATGCATGTAACGGGGCCCTCCAGTGAAGGATGTAGGCAGCACCACTAATTTGCCAAGATTTTCAGAAGTGACATTGTTGTCATTCCGTACTGCCTCCAATAGTATACCATAGTCCTCAGCTCTAAGTTTTGTTTGGTTGAGTCTGATGAAACGCAATCTCTCATTCTCAACCTTAGGAGTGTATTGTATTCATTGACTCTTTGCATCATGCGATATGCATAGTAGTCATTGCTGGTGGCCTTGTTTACATCTTTGATGTTCAAATAATAGCCATCTTCTCCTCTAACAAATAGTAGTGGGTACTGAAGTGGATCATATGACCTGTGAGTGTCTTGAATCCTTTGAAGTGGCATTTGCGAGCAACTTCTTGAATGCAGCACAATGTCCCTACGATCACCTAGCTCTCCAGCAATCATGATGGCCACTTCACTAACAGATGGTGCATTGAATCTGCCTTTGTGTTCTTTTAATGGTGCTTTGCCAGAAATTTTGATTCTGTAGTCCACTTGAGTGTTATCATCCATTACCTCAGCAGCCATTTTAAATGACCTCACATAGCTGTTATGCTGATGCAGCATTCTTTGCAGTTTGAGGACAATGTTTCTGTCAACAGGACTGTCAAGCAAATTCAGTCGTCTTTGCACTTGCTCATCTTCTCCTAAGAAATAAATCTGGAGATATTTGCTGTCTCCGGTATTGGCTGGATGAAGAGGTCCAGCATGGTGGTACACTTGGCCTTGGACCTTGAATGTTGGTGTCCACCCATTATTCAGGACAACATTAGACTTGAAGGAAGTCATGGCAAACATATTATTGAATAGTCTAATATGTTTCACAAAGTCCTTTGATTGTGCAGTTTCACCCTTCAACAGACTGCACAATGGTTCTGGTGGCAGTTTGACTTTACCACTGGAACAGCACATGCCTGGAGTTTCTCCTTTCCACTTAAGTGCACTACACTTATGACAAACATTTGACATTCTGCCAATGTCAAGAAGATTGTTGCTTTCATAGTCATATCTTGGGTTGTACATGAAACCATCATACATTTGGGCTCTCCATTTCAAAGTGATGGCAACATTTCTCTTTCTTCTTAAGCCAAGAAGATGTACCACATGCTGAATAGGTGTTTCAGCTGCTCTGGCAGCTCTGTGGCGGACCTGATCATCATGGAGACGTGATTGCCTTTGCTCAGGTGTTTCAGCTGCTCTGGATGCATTCTGGCGAACTTGTTGTGACTGGAGTCGCACTTGATATTGTTCTGGAGTTTCAGTTGCTCTCGCAAGTCTGTGATGGACCTGATCTGCCTGCAGTCTTGCTCTTTTTTATCAGGAGCTTCTGCTGCACGTGTATGTTCTACTACTTTTGACTTGACTGTTTTCCTACCCAGACTCCCTCTTTTTCTAATTGGCATTACTGTAGCAAAATATTACAATGCATTCCTATGAATGAAGGAATGGAATGTAGTAAGTAATGTGATATTTGTTGCAGTAAAGTAAATATAGCAAAGAAGTATTGTGTTTACTTGCCACTTTTGTTTAGTAAAATTTTCTCTAAAATGTACCCACTGCTCAGAACAGGCACATGGAGCACTACTTTTGTTTGGAGGAGTTCAGAGTGAGGTTGGGATGGAACGAAACCTGTTTAAGAACCTTCACCATGTAAATTTGTGTATGTGTACCAAATTTCACCTTGTTGGGTTGTCTGGATCTTGAGTTATAAGGGAACAGATAAACAGAAAGACAACAAATGCGTCTTACATGTATATAGATATAGATTTGTTTGAATTCTTGTGTATTATTACTTTTGTAAGCCTCATGACATACTTAATGGTGTACCAGTCTTTTAAAGCTGACTGAGTCACAGCAACATTTAGCTGGGTATAGCGAGTTCTAGCATAAAATTAAATCTTAAAAAGATATCAAAAAGTAAAAGAAGGCTCAATATTTTGATTACATGAGTTTAAACATTTTTGTACAAACACAATATATATATATTGTAAAATATTTATTTTGCTATTTGCGTTTGAGACAGGCATCAAACAAAGTTTTAAAGATTGTCAAAAAAAGACAACAATAACATATTTAAGAAAAATCCAACTGATTAATTTTGCCATAGACATCGCAATGTGTAAAAAAATATTTGCAGTACATAATCGCCAAAAAAAATTTAAGTACTAAAATATAAAAAATTATATATTGAAAGTAATTAAGGATTACCGGAGGAAAAGATAAAACAGACTAAGATAATACTCTCATAATATTAATGTCATATTGATAGGCTACTCATTTTTGGCATGATTTTGAAATCATGCCAAAGTGTTATTTTGCGGCCAGTCTAATGTTATAGTAATGTACAGAATTAAAGGTACTTACATATAATGCAACTTATTGGTGACATACAAAATGAAGCACATGGATTGCCAAAGTGGCGAGTTGTCTTGTACGTTGGTGATTGTGCAACTAAAGTGGTTGGACGGTGATTGTAAGTACTAAATAAAAAAAAAAAAAATTATCCAAAGTATATATATCCCAAGCATAAAAATAAATTGAAAATGAAGTACAACACTAACATTAACTGACATAAAAAGAACTGAACTAACTTTATCAATACAAAAGCATAATTTGAAAAAATAAGGTACTTACATATAACCGCAGCCTTTAGGCGACATTATATGAAACGAAGCACATGACTCGCAATTCAGCACATATATGACATGCGAAATCGGGATTGCTAACTTGGCAAGTTTTTTTTTAACATTGGCGATTGTTAAGATAGTACATAAGTACCAAAAATATTTTATCTGCGAAATCGGGATTGACAACTGGCAAGTTATTTTCAACATTGGCGATTGTTAAGATAGTTAATAAGTACCAAAAATATTTTATCTTGCGACTACCTGCTTCCTCAACACACTCATTTTTGGCAACATTTTGAAATCATGCCAAATTTGTATGTTGCGGCCAGTCTAATGTTACAGTAATGTGCAGAATTAAAGGTACTTATGTATTATCGCAACCTATTGATACAAAATGAAGCATATGATTGCCAATTCAATGCATACAAAGTTGGGATTGCCAAAGTGGCGACTTGTCTTGAGCGTTGGTGATTGTGCAATAATACGTAAGTACTAAATAAAAAATTATCCAAAGTATATATATCCCAAGCATAAAAATAAATTGAAAAATGAAATACTAACTTTATCAATCGCAACCTATTGGCTACATAAAGATATTTCTACTATCTAAAACAGATAACGAAAACGGAAATACTATACTTACGTTAATTGCAGTAATAAGAACTGAAATATACTATAACAATAAGAAGTTTTAGTTTTCAAAATTATAATCCGAGAAAATATTGAAAATGTAAGTTGTAAATGCAAAATTACACACATAAATATCCCGCGATTATACCTATAGTTGCCAAACCAACAAACAAAATTTCAGATGTTAATAGAATTATCCTTAAAAAATTGATTTATTCGAAAAATAATCCTAATTAAATATCAAAGAATAGAAAAATTGAATAAATAATCCAACCGATAAATATAGCTATAGTAAAAATATGTAATAATCTTGAAAAACCGCGTGTAAAGTATAAATTGTCCACTTAGTGAGAAACGTGACTACATATGACGTCATAACACTGGAAAATAACTTAAAAATTAAATTTTAAAAAATTTGGAAGGAATTATGAACGCCAAACCTATTTAAGAACCTTTCTCGAGTAATTTTGTGTACGTGTACCAAGTTTCACGTCATTTGGGTGTCTGGATCTCGAGTTATGAGGGAACAGACAAACAGACAACAAATGCGTCTTATATATATATAGATATATAACCTTAAAGTATTCCTTCTGATAACTCACGTAAAACAAAATACCCATAATGTAAAGTGTAGCAAAAAACAAAAGGCAGCTTTATATGTAAATCAACTTTCATGACGTCAAAAACCAGAAAAAGGATGTAAGTGCAGAAATCGTGATTTCGTAGAAGCTGTTGTCTCAGTAGTGAAATTCAATTTTCGGCTGTTCTTTTGGGAAATGCGATCTACCGGAATCCACGGTGGTGGCGTATTATCGGGAGACTGAAATCGGCGCGAGTGCAATGAAATGCTGTTGAAGCGGCGGCATCACAAGACAGTGCCATCGATTCCAAGCCATACTCAACGTCGGCCGGGACAAGGTCTTCCACAAGATACCACAGAAATTAATGATCGATCTATCCTGTTAACAGCCCGATGAGATACAACAGCCAATTCGAACACACACACAATCTGAAATAGGGTGACTGTAAGTAGTATATATGCGCGCAAGCTAATAGTGTGTATTTCACTGACAGCAAGTCACAATTAGCCCGAAGGAAATGAGCCACTAAACATGGATATTGAATTTAAAGTGATTGGAGTCAAGTGCTGTTTACAACGATTTCCTATTCAGTTTAGAGTGCGCCATAAAACGTGTTTCGTTATGACGAGAAGGGATCACTCGGAATAACCATATATTTGTTCATTAAAGGTCACTTTGCAGACGAGGTTGTTTCACGGTATGGGCTAGAGTCAGCAAAGATGGATATTCTGACCTGCCTACCATTAAGAATGGCAATTGTACTGCTTCTGAAGGTATGAAGACGAGATCCTGAGACCCCATGTCATACCTTAAGCTGAAGCCATGGAGGATTTCTTTCTTTGAATGCAAAATAATGCCAGACATCATGCAGCTCATCTCATGGAGAACTTTCTTGAAGAAAAAACAATACACCTTATGGCGGAGCCAACATGCTCTCCTGATCACAATCCGATCGAACATGTTTGGGCACAATCGGAAGGTGTGTTGCTGAAAGATCGAGAACTTTTGTTACTGCCTATGACTGGGAAGTCCCTTTTGGTCAAAAGTAAAACAGTATTCCTCAAAGTCCCATTGATAATCTTATCGCATCCATGCAAACAGGTGTGCTACAGTCTTAGTCGTTCGCGGAGGGGACACACACACCATATTAAGCATCCTGTATTATCATTTGCAAACAATCACGTTTTTTTATTTGTCATTTACTTGTAACCAAATTGATACACTGAAGCATCATTTTTTGTTCTTCATACTCTGGTGTGCAAAACTTAAGCAATGGGTGTTTTTTAGTATAATTTCACGTGAGTGGGCGAGTGAATATTAACGTCGCAATGTTCAGCTACACGGCATAGCTCCATGAGAAATCCTCTAAGAGATATGGTATTCAGAAAGGACAGACAGTATTTTGTACTTAAATGATGACGAAAGTATAGTTGCGCAAAATAGAATAATACAATGCATATAGTATGGATTAAAATAAAAGAAGGCTTTATTGACCTCATGTATCATTACACGTGATTAACTGTCCAAAAGGAAAAACAGCAAGCGTATTTCCCTTAGTATAGGATATGCTCTCCTCTTATTGCAATGGTTGCTTCTCACCGTCTCTCTATACTCAGCACCAGATTATCCAACAGTTATTGAGATAAGTGTGTCCATTCCTCATTCGGCATCTGTCTCAGTTGTTGGGTGTTCCCCGGAGGAAGTACTTGTGCCACAAGGTGTCCCCTCATATCCTCCAACACATGCTCTATGGGATTCAAATCAGGATCAATCCATTCGAGAGATATCTTCACTTTGCAGTAGCTGCTGAACATCCTCAGTGCAGTGTGATCCATAACAGCGAAGTCTAGTCCAATAGCACCTCGGAACTGATGAACAGGGGGAAGGATCACTTCCTTTCAATAACTATCTCCTTTAAAAGAACCTTTGTCGAAAACGTTGAACTCAGTTTGCTTGTTCAGCATAATGCCTTCCTAGATGACAGCTCCAGAACCATCGTAAAGGTCTCCATCCCTGATGTTACTGGTATGAAACTACTTCCCGACCTCTTTCCAAATCAACTAAGGTTGACAAACGCTTGTAGCACTGAAACGACTCTCCTCCGTAGAGAGGACACGACTCAATTGATTAGAAGTCCAGTTTTAGTGCTCCTTACACCAAAAAGGTGCCACAGGTGACCAACTTTCAAAAGAATGCAGAGTTCGGAACAGTGGGTGAATCAGAATGTGGTCAGACACCTACAGGAGTCTGTCCACAGTCAACAGCGACGTCGGACAGTTGCTGTGCACGGTTGCTGAGCAATGTCACTTGCTAACTTATATTGGGCTCTTTTCGCTCCTGGATGGTTTATCGGTGATCCATTGCAGTTGTTTTCCTAGGTCAACCACCACTGACCTTTCTAACAGCTGTAATAGTTTGGAAGGCATTCGAAGCTCAAGAAAACGACACTTTTTTGATTCCAAACTCTTTAGATTCACTGGTCAAACTATGCTCCTCCTTCTGCTTTCTGACTATTCTTCCGTGGGTGAAGTCGTCATGGGGATTTCTTCTTGCCATACTTCTTGAAAGAACTCTCGGTACTAATTTGATGTTGGAGGCTACGTGCCAAATGTTGTTTATATTCGCCAAGATGGGGGATAGCATTACAATATGATTATACTGATGTTTTATTTTGTAGTAATGTGGTTGCCATAGGGATAACGTATATTATAGTTAATTTTATTGGTTGTAGAATTGAAAAGGACGAAAACAGTAAATCTTCTTACAAACACCTCTTTCTCATGAACACTTCCGGAAATAGTAACCCTTGAAATTTGGATTCTTGTGGCTAAATTCAACTCACGAGAGAGAAGAGCAGCTGTAGCATCCCTATCACGTCTGGGTATAATGGACAAATGGTGATCTTCTCTGGCCGTCCTGGTTCTTGGACGATTTTGCCCAGGTTTTCTCTTGACGGAGCCCCTGTCCTGAAAAGGTTTCCGTAAATTCAACACGGCAATGGGCGTTAAATTGAATTCTCTAAAAATCTGGATCTGAGACTGGCCTGCTTCTTGCCCACCTCCAATTCACCCCCTCATTCTCTCATCTAAACATTGGTGTTTGCTCATTTTAATTGTTTGAAGTGTACTTGAACCGATTGCTGAAAAGAATATCAGTGTGAGAGATGTCCTGGCGAACGAAATGCAGATCTCGGCTCGCTCGCTTATAAACCCTGTTACTCAGCTAGTTGTGGTCACACTCCCGCATATGCTTACGTATTTGACACCCTTTGCTACAAAGCAGCTTTCTTATACATGGTTCATATAGTTTTATGAAAAATTCAACAAAATATGCAAATTCTCTTAATTTTGAGTACCAGTATGTTTTACGGCGTTCTTGAAGCCGCAGCTTTCTCTAAAACTTGTTGGTAATGTTCTGAAAAGGGGAGGGCATAACTAAAGAAATTCATTTTGGGACAAAATTTTGTGTGTGTGTAATAGTAACCCTTAATGTAATAGTGCCAAAGGGACAGTCGTTTCGGAGAAAATAGCCTTCGAAATTCCTACTTAGACAATTAAGTTTTAATTACCCCCAGAGAATGTAGTGGCATAGGTAGTAGTGCATCTGCATTCCGCAGTTAATTGTGTGATATTCTTAAATGCTCCTCATCCAAATTCAGCGGTTTTACGGATAGTGTCGTAAATTCGAGGAGTATTGTTTAGTTTAGTAAGAGTTTGAAATAATTTTATACGGAAATTAAACGAAACATTTAGAAGAAAGAGGTCAACAACTTAAAACAACTTCAAATAGATTTAATGATCAGCCATATTCAGGTATTATACCTGCGATGACTTTTCCTGTAATTTTTATAGAACACATTTCCAATAATCACGTGTTTAAAACCTAAATTTTATGGGCTGCCTAAATGAATTATAATAACATGTTCGGGTTATTTGAGCACCAACCCCATTCTTCGTATACACATTGACAAGTTTTAAGCATTCCACATTTAAAATACGTCAGACTTTATTCAACTGATTGACAGGTTTTTTTTGTAAGCAAATCTACATTTATCTTTCTGTTTTAAAATGGAAATAACCTTTAAAGATAAAAATTCTGAAAAGTGATTAGATAACCAATCCTTTAGTAGTTTAAACAATAGCCAGCTGTGAAACATTGCTCTTAGAAATATTACTCAACGATTTTTCCGTATAGCGAATTGATTTACCCAGCTCGAAAATAAGTACAGCTTGAGAAATGACAGTGACTAATGCTCTCAGAAGAAACCCTCGGTCAAATTAAAAGACATTGCAGCCAGTGAGAATACACGAATCTCTTTTTAAGACTATGCTGACTTGCTTGTGGACACGAATCAAATTAGTTTGGTTGGACACTTTATCCCAGAGCACTGACTTAAAGCGGGATATCTCCAGAGGAATATTCGACGCACACACAGATAAGACTCCTAACGTTGCAAAGATGAATGCGAGATAAGCACAGACTCTAACATTAGACTTGACACCCAATCTTCTATGTACATCATATCCATAATTAGGATCGGTACAATGCAAAAATTACTGACCACTACAACAAATATGGGAGCAGAGAACAAGTCTTCGAACTTTTCAACACCTTTTAAAATGACAAAATAGTTCTAGATAATTTTTCTTATACGATTTCTGAATATAAATCTGGCCTTTATAAATCTTAAACTTGAAAGGAGAAAATAACAGTTCGAACAATACAGAATGGCTACAACTGAAGGAAATATCATTTCTTGAGCCGTACGGAAATAAATCATAATATTGTGACTCAAGACATCGTTTTGTATATTTTGCGCAAGTGAAAACAATATTAAATAAATAAACACCAAGCATAAGACTACATTTAGCAAACAGGAAAGCTGAGGTCTTTTTGTGCATACTGTAACACTGACCATGTGAAGGCAAAAGTTTTTCAAAATGTTTCTTCGTACATATATCATCCACCACAAAATAACTGATAGAAGAGGGACTAAAATTTCAATAAGAAAAGCATAGTCAAAATCATTGTTACTAATGATGCAATACCAGAGATATAACAAATTGCAATGGAGGAAAGTAGGAAAGGAAAATGTACCAACAATTAGTAAACATCTACTCAGTCTGCTGGGATTTTTTTTCTTAAAGACGAATATTCTGTCACTTCCAAAACGATCCATAATTTCCCAAATTTTCTCATTAATTCTGTTAATAAAAGATCATCGCTGTATAGTACAGCTACCTCCATGTTTCTTTTATTACAAATGATTTAGAAAGAAATTTCACAAGTTGAAAAAGACCATTAAAAAAAGCAGTCGCTGTAGCTGTGCAATATGACACCTTTGGGATAGATGAAAAGCTGCACATCTGTCATTAGACTTACAGGCAATTTACGGCTTTTGATTTTTCTCTTGATGACAAAGGCGCTTTTTTGAAAAACATTTTTCGCGCTTTCATGCAGATAACTGCATTATTTTGAGTGCACTTTGACTGATATTTCTTTGGTTATTGTGCATCTGATTACACCATGATTGAAAGATGAAATATCATACTCAAATGGAAACTGTACATTAACAGGAAATATAATGATACTCGTTGCTTCATTTGTCATTTTTACGTACATATATCAGATTAAACGAAGTTATTAATATATTTTTTTACTAAGGGAAAATTTTATTAAACTAGAATTTCAATGTCGTAAAAATATAAAAGAACAGTTTCCTCTATATATGTAAACTGAAAATGACTTTTATAATCATACTGAATAACAAATCACGAATAATACCAAAAAATAACAAGTAAGGGCTATTATTTCTTTACATGAGTTTGCAACTCTGGAAAAATGGTCAGGAGAGAGATGTATGCTGAAACAGAATGACCGAGAGCATTTCAAAGTTTTGAATGGGAATAAGATCGGCAATAACACCAAACAGTCCATACGCACTAATCCCTCACTCTTCAGTACACGTCGACGATGTCAAATGTATAAGGAATCGTCTATTAAGACGAAAGCAGGTCGAAATATGTAAGAGCATACAATCTTACATATATTCTACTTTATCCCGCAGTCGGAAGGTCTTCAAGATTATTTTTACAGTCATTGTTATTGATATACATCTCCCGTTGTATTGAATGTCATTTGGAACTTTTTGCATTGACGTAATTAACAGTATATATTTGAGATGGTGGGTCTATTGGATGAATATGCCGTAGCCATTGTTTCAACCAAATGGGATTTAGAAGAATCTTAGTGCTAGGCTTAAGTTGTCATCTAGTGGTCAATTTCCGAGTCACTAATGCAGTGAAAGCTGTTGATAATTTTTGAGATTACCTTTGATTGATTTTTCGGTTCACAGACATACGCGAGAGTTTTTAACGAAGGATTTGAAAATGAATATTCCATGAGACTAGATATTGGTAATATTATTTTTAAAACCTATTTAGCATTAAATCTTATAAACCGAATGGTGACCTTATCGAAAAATGATGCAATATGAGTGTGTCCAAATTAGACAAAACTCTATGAAAAACTCTTCGCCTATTAATAAAACAGAATATTTTTCTGAGATTAGATTTTATATTAGAACTCTCACCTAACTGTTAATTTAATTAACTGAAAAATCGAACTTTAAGATAGTCACAATTTTCTCTCTGTGTGTGAATACTGAATTCATCCACTTTATGGTATTATATTAATAGATCTAATTTTCTTGAATGCCAACTTCTTCAAGAAAACGTCCGATTTCTGTCAATGCACAATTTTCAATTATATTCCCCAAAATAAATGATTCTTTCATATTTCTATACGTAAAAGATTTATTGATTTTTTTAATACTTAATTCTTACTAGATGCTGAAAAGGACCTTTCTTACTGAATCCAAAAGGCAAAAATCAATATTTTTTCATTATTTGCTTTAATGAAAAATTGTCTGGGTACACCAGATAAAAGTTAAGCTACGAAGACTTGCGTGATCGCCCGCAATATTTTATTAAGGAAGTCACTTTATTGTGAAGAAACTGAAATCAATAAGTGACACGTCAGTAAATTTTATTTTTGTGCTATAATTACTTACATACACCTACTATATTTTGTAAATGTCCACATATAATTAGTTTTAAAAGAGTATTCCTACTTAGAGTAGTAAATTTAAAAACGTATTTTACGTTACACATATCTGTTTCCGCTTAAACTTATATTTCCAAGTAGTTGATGAGATACAGTTGGGCATTGAGGCATACAAGTCTCCTTTGATGTCCTGCGACGTCTCGTTCCACAGTTGCTTTAAACACGACTCTAATTCGACCCAACTCATAGACTGTCCAACTTGTGACCCTAAATTACAAATCTGGGGATCAAGCAGGATAAGGATGGGTGGAAATAATCCTGTGAATCCCCTACTGTTTGGGGGCTATCTTAGTTCTGTAGGAAAATGGCTTCTGGGAGCCCCACCATAAATGGTCACACATGGAGTTGAAGAATGCCACGAACCTACCTCTAGGCCAGGCATGTCAAACTCGTACTATTCTGTGGGCCAGATGATCGATTTTATTATAAGTTGGGGGCCGCATGTTTTCAATCTTGAAAAAAATCAATAAAATAGGATATTTATAATGTATTATGCATTTATTAGACTCAATACATTGTATACGCTTTCATTTTATATTTCATGTTATTTTTTAAACTTAAAAACTATAAATATTTTACATTCTTCATAAAAAAAATTATTGTTAGAATTTCAACTTAACATTAATTTTTGGAAGATATTTGACATAGTTTTTTTCACAAAGCAAGTCATCAAAATTTGATTGAAAATACTGAGCTGATGCAGCTTTTAAAATTGATGAAAAATGTTGATTGGTTTTATATTGACCTTTCTGAATTTTCACTATTTTTCATTCACAAAAATAATTGCCCGCATAAATAAGTGCTTCCAAACTTAACCATTATTCGCATACCAAAGGATAAATTTTAGGAAACTGAACTACTCTTAGAAATATATGTGACCGGGGTAGCCAAGTGGTCAAGATAACGGACTCGTGGTCGACGTGTCATGAGTTCGAACCTAGTACCACTGAAGATTCGCCGTGTTGGGGTGCAAGTTCAATCTGTCGATACTCAAACGTCTTCACTTTGGTGTGGTGCAGAAGTTGGGTGCCAGCTCAGGTGCTGTCCTCCTCACTTGACCATGGTTCAAAATTGCGATGTCCGTCACCAAAAGCCCTAGAGTAGCTGAAGACTGTGACGTTAATATTCATTCACAAAGAAAAATGTGTTTAAAATTCCAGAATTCCAACTTGCATAGATCTTTGATTCAACAAAGAATCACATTGGATTTCGTATGTAAGCTTTCATCAATTATTTCAGTATCGATAGATGGAGGTCAGGTAAAAATCTGAAATTGTTAGTCACAACTTTAAAAAAAAAATTTATCTATAATTCCGTTTCAAACAATTTAATTTAGTGAGCATATTCACTAAATTTTAATTTATAGGATTTAATCAATAGATATTGACAGCTTTCAAAGTAAAAGAAGTTTTCTTTTCATTTTCTCCAAGATAAGAATATTTAATAGCATCAAATAGGAGTTGCAACATGACTGTCACCTTGAAGCCTTAAATTGAGTAAGATGAGTATATAAATATAAATATATACATATAGTAACATCATCTGAGAAATCCAGGTACTTTATCCATTGTCGATCTTTTAATTCAGCACATACATTCACAATTTTTGTTTCCTAGAGGTTTGTAATTTCGTCCAGCAATTTGAAAAATCATTTTAATGCTTTATGATTTGAAAGCCATTGAATTTCCGTGTAATATGGTATATAGATCCTTGAATTAACTATCTTTATTTTCCATAAATGAAGAAAAGTGACGAAGATTAAGTCTATGTTCGGGAATATAATATACATGGTGACTATTTTTAAAGCATGTCCTATATTTAAAACTTTGAAGCATAGTATCTGTCGGGGAATAATACAATGAAACTGTTCAATACCATGTTGTTTGCATGTTTCTTTTAATCTTGCAACTACAACTTTAGTAATACCGGCCATGGTAGATGCTCCATCATACAAGGCAGAACACCTTCTTCAACGAGTGTGGTAACTTTTATTTCTTCAGAACATCTATAGGTACATTCAAAATACCAACCCCAATAGTTGTATTACGATAAAGGATTTTCAAAAGATCTCATATTTTTTAGTCGCATCCGAGCATCAAATGGACTAGAGGAGCGAAATTTCGAATATCTATAATTTCATCAATAGTGCTATAAAGTAGGCTTCATTGATATTGTTGAATGATGCCGAATTCTTGGCTATTTCATTAATTCTGCTAGCTACAATATTTTGACTCAAAATTACACTTTTAATGCAATTTGTTTGTACTGGGCATATTTCCGATGTTTTAAATAAACGTTCAATTATACATTCACTTTCAGCAGGGGCGTAGTACCGCCGTATCAATGATACGAGGAAGTGGCCCCCAAAAGAGTGAGCAAGACATTTTGATACACAGGACAAGTTACGCCAGCGTCTTTCAATTCGAACTGCTTGAGGGATTGAATGGGATAATATTGTATTACAGCCTCTGTATAGTCTGCAACAAATTGAATGATTACGCTTTATTGTTTTTAAAGAATTTATCTCAATTCTAACTTGCCTTGATGAAATTTTGCTTCATAATTTGTGTCACAAGAAAATAACTAGAAATAAATAATAATCTAAAAAATAACGATATTTCGCTGGAATTGATATTTCCTTACTCATTTTGTTGAAATTTTATCTCATTTCTTGTTAAATAACTTTTTAGTTTAACATGAATAAAAATAAAAAATACTCTTTTATTCGCAAACTGTAAAATATATACACTTTCTTTTTCTTAACGGTCTTGAATATTTTTTGAAACTTTACAAAAAACATCTCTAGGTGATTGGACAGAGAAGGAAGAAGAGATTGGAGCATCGATCCATAGTTAAGAATAGGCATAATGCATTTCACCATTTAATAACATGTCACTCATTACAGCAAAATCAAATGAAGCTGTTTAATAAATTATAAAAGAATACTTTTAATCTAAAGGTCATTTCTATTATTAAAAAGGATTTCTATGTTAAAACAAGAACAGGTAACTGGTAGATATATTGTAGATTTATATATTTAATAGGTTCACAAATAAATTTCAAAAATAAAAAATTTTAAAAACTTGAGATGCAATTTTTTTAAAAAGAGTCGACGGGCCGCAAATTACGTACTGGCGGGCCACACGCGGCCCATGAGCCACGTGTTTGACACCCCTGTTCTGGGCTGTTCACCAGGAGTGACTGTATGTCACATGCGATGGAACCCTGTATCATGACACTAGTTGTAGGAGTGGTTGCCGTTGTACAGCGAAAGCAGTACTGAGACGTTCCCCATGGGGCTTCCACATATGTAACACGATTGTCATCGCTGCCCAAATTGAATCTGAAATTGTCACTGATTCCATTTGGTTACAACCCTTCCCTTCGATCGTGACACAGCTCCGAACAGAAACTACGATTCATTAACAGAAGTCTGGGTTTTAATTATCGCATTTCCAGTAGTATCCTATCTCTATCAAATATTGTTTCTCAGAACAGCCCGAGCGCGTTTTATCCGTGGCATCTCTCTACAGGAAAAAAAATTAATGAAAGCAAATTAAAAAGCTTCTATTAACTATGTATAAAAACTAATTTTGATCTCGAAATCAGTCTTAATTTAATAACTACGAGAATTCAAAAAGAGAGAGTGAGAGAGAAAGAGAAAATTGAAGTTAATAGCCTTTTCATACTGAAAGAAATGATTGTGCTCAAAAGTATTTTTATTAATTTTATTTTGTAATTAATAAAGTTTGAATAAGAAAAAAATGAAAAAATGCTTTTAAGTGAAACCGAGGAACTCTAAAACCTAAGCTTAGAAAACTTCAAAAACATCTTAGACAATAACTGTTTATCAGATCTGAAATTTGGTGGCAAATTTCTCAATTATATAAACCACAGAAAAATGCAAAATGCAAAAATGCAAAAAGAAAAAAAAAGGGGAAAAAATGTATTATTTATTCTTTTAATTTTTTTTTTACAAAAGGGTTAATGAATTTAAGAATATTTGTAGTGTGTGTGAATAAAGATTTTTTTTAATAAACTTTACCTATTAACTACTTCTAAAGCAACTTGAAATCTGTTTGTTATCTTAATCATTCGTTCTCTCTCTCTCTCTAAATATATATATATATATATATATATATATATATATATATATATGTATTAATCGGTGAAATATAAAAATAAGCTTGTAAAAAAACACAATGTATCAAAATATACAATTACTTTTATGCTGAATATACCCTTTTAAGTTGGATTCGAGGGTAATGAAGTAGACAACAATTCTGCTAAATCTGAATATCACGGTGTATTCTCTCCAAACGTTTTACAAACTGCCATATTATTAAATACATCTGAACTTAATGATTGGACAAGATTTTAAACTGAATAGTTACATGGAATCCATCATTTCTTAATGGAAATTCCTATCGTACTTGCATAAAAGACAAGATGGGTTTTCAGCTCGTTTATGAGTTAAACATCCGAAACATTCACATAAATAACTTTCCGAGAAAGGGGGATAAGAAGTGATATTAATACCGCCCTGTAAAGCAACACGAGGGCTTTTGGCGACGGACCTCGTCGTTTTGAACCTAGTTCAAGTGACCAAGGCGTCCAAAACTTTCACCCCCTCTCCAAACTACCACACCATTCCAACGAGAGGACTTTGAGCTAGATATTTAACTTGCATTAGCCCCCTCTACGCGGCAGATCTTCAGGGGACTAAGACTTGAAAACGAGACACGCCGGAGGTGAGTTCGTGACCATAACCTCTAGGCCAGAGTCGGACAAACTGTGGCTCTTTGTAAGGACGGTCTGGAGGTCTTTGTAAAGACAGACTTCTCTAGCTGTAAAAATTATTAAAAATATATTTATACCTATAAATTTATTGTGTTTTCTCTTTTCTCTTTCTCCGTTATATTTATCTATTGTGTCTAAAAATAAACAGCTAACCGGCTTAAGTTTTGTGCATTAAATTGTTCTTCACTGACAAAGTGTATTGAGGTGAATCAGTGGAAACATTAGAATTACTCGTAAATCAGGAGAAATCTAAGCTATCGGTAGAAATGGGAATATATTTATCGAAGTGATTGCAAGAAACGTTTGCAACGTTTGCTTATTTACATATATGAACTTGAATATGTGATGAGGAAATACCCTCGACGGAAGTGACAAAAACACATTCTATATTTTGTGATATTCAGGTAAATGAAAAGAGAGTTGAAACGACTTTGAAATTGAAAAAAAATCGAAGTCAGTTTTAATTATTAGTGTAAATGCGAAATTTAAGAAAAGGTTTTCTAACGGAATTATATTTGTAAGAATATTTTTTTTCATGATGTATGAAAATTTAATTGCCGATAAAGATTGTTCTTGCACTGAGCGATAGTTCTTTAGTTTTGAAAGGAATGAAAAATGCTACCTTTGTGTACAAATTCAAACTCAAACTCAGTGGCGCAATAGCCCATGAAGCCCAATGCCTACTATGCCCGTCCCAGTATACGTGATCGCTGAGGTGCATGAGTAGATGTCTCGATCAGATGGTCAGTCTGAAGAGAAAACCATCAGTGTTTTAGACCCTAAGAAAGCTTGGTACTCATTTATCGACCCACGGTAAGGATGAAAAGCTGAGTCGACCTTGACGAGCCCAAGGATTGAGCCCCGAATCTGTGAGGTGGACGTGTGATACGCTACCACTCGGACACCAAGCACACGTTACCTTGTGTAGAACTTTATTTAAATGTTATACAATTGAAGCACAGCGGCCTGGATCAAATGACTGCTACACCTCCTGCGCCCCTGCATTTGGTTCTCTGACACCTTAGTTATACCGTTTCATTTATAACTTTTCTGCTAAAGTTTGCTGACCTTTCCCTGAGCTACCGCAGCCAGATGCCTTTCTGAAAAAGGATCCTCTGTGCGCTATTGTATTTTCCCACAGATTGGGAACATATTTGGATTAGATGCTGCGGTTTAAACCACTGTTTTAATCATATTTCATCTTAGTTATATATATATATATGATGGGGATCTTTATATTTCATCCATATTCAAAATTACAACTTAAAGGATGTTTTATTTTATAAATCAAGAAATCTTTTCACATTGCATTTTTGGCTCAACAAGTCCGATGAGAGCTCACTCAATGAAATTAGATTCCAACGAACTATAAAAAATTTGTGCTAAATATTAAGACAAATGTTAAATAATTGACATGTTAGGCTCAGTAGACTGAATTAAGAGAGATCTCTGCTATCTTTTCTCTTAGCAGAATAAATATAAGTAAAAAAAGTAATTTATGGCGGAGGATTTTAGGGGTTTCCACACCTATTTCAAAAACTCCCTGAAAAGTCGTTCCCTCCTACTTTCCCAAGAACAAAGCCAACCTTTGAGGTATTTTAAAAGCTTCTGTTGTAATATTTGTTAGACTTGCGGATTTTAATCCGATTCGGCTTTCAATTTGAATTTACTGAAAAACTAATTCTTATTTGGTAAGATTTAAATCAAATCAAATTTTAGAAATAGATGAATATAGTGTGAATTTACCCAGTATAATTATTCTATTTCGATGAATGTATTGAGTGTTTATAAGCGTTGGATTTTGAAGATATAGGAGGATTTTTCGGGATGGGCCAAGCAATTTAGTTCATGGTCAAGCGACGAGAACGGTTCCTGAGCTCTGGAACCCGACTCTCCAAACTTCCACATCATCTCAATGTTAGATTTGCGATACCTGACACATCAAGATAAAAATCTCTTGATTAGCAGGAAATAATAGCCGCGGTATCCTAGTGTTTAAGGTCGCGTATTTGTGGTTGTGTGTCATGAGCTCGAGTCCCAATGCTGCTGAAGACCAGCCGTGTAGAGGGGCTGTTAAATCACACGTTAAATTTACCAAAGCTCAAAGTTCTCACGTTGGTGTTGCGTGGAAGCTGAGAAATGGGTTGCCAGCTCTAGTGTTGTCCTCGTCAATTGACCGTAGTTCGAAATTATGAGATCCGATGCCAACAGCCTTCGTGTTGCTTTATAATAAACATTCACTCGTGGGAAACAACGCCGGCTATTAGCTCGTTACTACTGTGGCTACATCACTTTGATAAAAAGTGACTTTTAAGAAAATCTACATTTTTACGCAAAATTTATAAGGTGGCATCATGTAAGGTAATTTTTTTAAAAGTTTCCCTGCTATTACACGATTTCATAAATTCTAAAACTATCCGTTTCATCATTCGTTATTTTATTTAAATTCTGAAAATAGAATAATTAATTAAAATCTAACTGTAGTGAAAATCGATTCATGGGTTTTGTGAAATAGAGATATGTAAGTTCTTAAACTATATCTTGACAAAATGGAAGAGTTTTATTTTATTTTTACGCTGGGTGTCTATGATCAAAGTACAGTATTTGTGTGACTTAATCCATCCACAAAACATCTAAAATTTGACATACAGCAATATTTATCTCCAGAAGTATTTTTATTCCTGTGTTTGACATATATTAAATAAACTTTAATACAATTTTAATTATTTTTAAAATTCTTTGCAATCTTCATAAGTCAATTTATAGCTAGGTATTCAAAGGCTTAGTACAAAAAGAAAAAGAAAAAAAGGCTCTCTTGGATTTTATTAAATAAAAATATATAAATATTATAATTATACAAATATATTTTAGCTTAAGCTCTTTATCGTTTCAGCTGCGGGCTGGCTGCGTGAGTGAGGGAATATACTTTAGAATTTTTTACTTTGTTGAATACGAAAGGTAAGAAAGAATTGATTGAATGGTGTATGAAGAAAGGATTCATTGCTTCGAGTTATGAATGTTCTAAATGTAATGATCGGCATGATGTAACATGGTCGGCAATAAAACGCTTTCTTCGAAATCGTACCAGCCACGCCGAATGTATGTTCGACCATTACCTCGCAGAATAAATATGGCGGCGCTCACACGATTATTCGCTTAGCGATGAGACCTTTAAGGCTTTTTTAAAATCTGTTACGCTGTACCCTCCACTTGGAAAAGATCAGCAGTAAGAAAGTAAGTGCTGATTTTATATTTTTTATCTTAAGTGTTTAATTTCTGTATTGTTTACATATATTTTCATTATGCATCCACCTTATCCAGCAATATTTCCTTGCCGCCATTGTCGGGTTCGCTTGGCGCCATCTTGTTCTGGCTTTGCGCTTTTTTCAGTTTGTCGCCAAGGGTGTGGGCTCTCCTAGGATTTTACCGCATATTTTTATATATATTTTTTTTATTTGTGCTTTAATTGAATTTTTTCATAAAATTTTAAAATTTTCTTCATAATTGTATTTTAAAAATATTTTTTTCTCTAAATGCTTTAAAAGTGTGTACAAGTTCAAGAAGGAACATTTTTATATCAAATAAAATTAATTTTGTAGATTTTTATCAATTCTCTGTACTTCAGATTTCTGCGCGGTGTAAAATGCTAATTTTCATATTTTTGAAAAATTGTCCAAATTTTATTTCCTTATAACTTTCTAAATTTTTTCTCAAATTTTCTGAAAATTTGAGAAATAATGTAAATATATATGATTATCATGTGGTAAAAATTTCGAATTATTGTTTTGTTTTATTTCTAAGTTACATTGGTTTGAAGAAGGGTGTTTTCTTCGAGTTCACGTTAAGATTTCTGTTAAGGGTCCTATGACACCTTAAAAGTTCACCAATCAGATCATTGAAACCATCACGGTGAGAGGGGGAGGGGCAGTAAGTATTGATTAGAAGAATGGAAGAGTTTTTAAAATTGAAAGACATTGCTATTGTAGATTTGGTTTAATTGAAGAAATCTTCAGAAATTATCCTTATATTAAAGCAGATAGTGAGACATCTATTATCTAAAGAAAATAATTCACTGGATCTTTGGAGAGGGTTTAGAGGATAATTATAGTTAGTATAAGGGTCTTAAATTAGTAAAATATCCGAGCCAAGGTTTCCGCAGCAACCAAGAAAGTCTGAAGGTGAGCAGCTTACAAATGGTTTACATTGATTTGTAATATATAAACAGCGATCAGCCTTACCCCAAACTGAGAGTCTGGCAACAACGACAGCTATAGATAGCCAGTGAATATATAAATATATACTCATGTCTATAAGTTAAAGATAATTTAGAGTCACGCGGAAATAGAAATCTAGAGTAAAGATTTCCACAGCAGATTTATCACACACTTCTTCAAGAATAATATGCGAGTTACAAAATGCCACCAGATGATGCCGAAAATATGTCACAATAATTATAATCTTAGAGTGGGTATGTATAAAGAATAGCGGCAAAGAAGTAAAATTGTTCACAAGTGTTTTGTCAGCCACTAAGAGCCATAACTGAATAGTTATAACACAGAAGATGCATGGGGATGATTTTTTACGTGGTAGAATTATGGGCCACATGGAATGTAGGCTACTCAGATGGAAGTATCCAAGAAATTTGTAATTAGCTCTAGACTTTGGCAAAAATTCCAAGATGACGGAAATGTCAATAAATTTTACAATACAGGTTACTCCAGAGTTACAACGCTAAATGAATACCGGCATTTGGCAACTGCGGCCAAAAGATGCAGACGGAGCATGGCATCCGACCTGTCTCGTCTACTGTCTGTAGACACGGTTACGACAGTTTCAAGACAAACCGTGAACAGACGTTGGAGACTTCTTAGTCTATGTGCTCTCAGACCTGTCAGGTGTGTTATGGTCATTGCAGCTCACTGTCACCAGCAGTTAGCCTGGAATAGAGAACCTGAATGTGGGCATCGTTACAGTGGTCTTGTGTGATATTTTCTTATAAGTCCAGGTTTATATAGCTTGAAGTTCTGATTCACACCGGACTGTCATATGAAAAACGTCAAGTACCCCCGTTACCACGACTACATAATTAAACAGCACCATTACAGAAGGTTCAACGGTAGTTACTGTATTATAACGGTTTGTCAAAGCGCTACCCTGGATTATTGATTTTTTAAAAACCAGAACTGTGAGAGTTAAATTTAGGAGGACCATTTCTAGAGACTTATATATAGTCAGGGAATCCCACAGAGCTCAGAATTGTGTCCAATGCTCTTCATACTTTTCTTTTCTTTTCTGGAAAAGAAAAGAAAAATGTTATTCGCCTTTGAACAGGGTCCAAAAATTTTTAAGATCTGTTCGAAGGATAATGCTGCCCAGGCATCACCTGAACACATTTTGCAGTTCTTAAATTTTAACTTCGACAGTGTGCTCTTAAAACCTCTTTCATTCTTTAATTTTTGGAAATATATGGACTGATGTTGACCTAGTTTGAGATATCCCAACTAGGCATTAGAAACAACAAAAGCAGGATCACTCGTTTTTGGGGGGGAAGGGGAATTATACTTGGTATCAGAACAAATCTGCACACACACACACAAGTGCCTACTGAAACCATAAAATTCCAAATTTATCGGGATATCATTCTGAAACAATATATCGTTTATTTAGGGGTGTCATGAGTATAGAATTTGTGTTCCTGGCTGACTACGCCCGTCCTCACCGAGCAAACATCATAAACCATTGTCTCCCATTTGGTGATATCTCCCGTGGGAAATGGAATTCTCACCTGACTTGAATCTGATAGAGCATGTGGGGGAGGGGACATGCTTGGCCGATGAGTTGCAGCTCGTCAACCATCTCCTACATGTCTACCGGATAGCATTGCTTGCTGAGTGGAGAAATGTTTCCAAAGATTCGATCAATACTCCTTAACATTCCTAAGCGTTGTACGGATTGTATTTCATCGCATGGTAGGAATACAATGTGTTAACCATCGTACCAACTATATAATATTAAATTTTTGTAAAAAAGTATTTTTTTATAATCACTCCTGGGAGTAAGAATCGCAGTGTTTATTAATTTTATCATACATAAACCACCTTTTTGTTCTTCACCTTTTGTTAAATAAGTGGGCTTTGTGAATAATTCATTTGTTTTGTTTCTGAACTTTTATTTGCCTGAGCTGACATTATCTTTAATTTACGGACATGAGTGATTTAGATGCGTACTAGATGAAAGGTAAATACGCATGCATTCACACAAAAGTATTAATACACATATAAACAAACGCAATAGAGTAAAAAAACTATTAATCAAATCTGTCTTTTTTATTGTTATTTTCCAATGTTGTAGATGTATTGGGCAGGATCTATGTTTGGATCCAAGATTAATTTTCAGTCAAAATTAAATTTTGCTCAATGAGCTGAGCAGTTGATGTACCTTAGACAACAATAGTTTTGTCGTAGGATTCCGCAATAAAAGCATGCTATTTCTGTGGTACAAAATTTCCTGAAGAGTTCCAAGGTGCGACAAGTTGAACATTATTTGAATGATATGAAAACATCAAGGTGAACTTTTTCGAAGTGTTAATATGGAGAACCAAGATTTCGAATGGTAGAGAATAAAAAAGTTTTGACTGTAATTACAGAGTTATTGTAATACCTTGCGCTTTTCTTAAAAGTGACTTCTGAGAAAATTTTGTTTTAAGCCCGAGGGTATCTTTATCATATGATTTATCTACCCCGAAAAGAACAAATTGTGGCTTCTTGCGGTGGGGACGATTTGCATCAAAGTCCCTCAAGGTGTCTGTTGTAATTGGGATATTTGTCATTTCGTTAACATTGTCATCGTAACTTAAACAAATTACCACGCCTCTATTACTGATGTTTTTCGATCTTGCTGATTTTTA
Organism: Trichonephila clavipes; assembly: GCA_019973935.1. Taxonomy (NCBI): domain Eukaryota; kingdom Metazoa; phylum Arthropoda; class Arachnida; order Araneae; family Nephilidae; genus Trichonephila; species Trichonephila clavipes. The sequence goes on from BMAU01001772.1 coordinate 73,639, forward strand.
CAGGTTGATTATTTCCTTCTAGGAAGAAAATAACTTAATTCCCTGTAGAGGTCGAAGATCCACTTTTCCTCAGGAAAACTTACCAGAAGAACCTTTCCGGCGGATGATCTACAGTTCTCAAGACCCCTGACAGATTCAGGAGAAACATAGGGGAAGGATCGAGAAAAGGGCACAAATCTATAAGCTTGTACATAAGATGTTCTACTTAGTTTAGAATGTAGGCTTTTTAAAGTTTCGGTCATCTTCGCAGTTCCAATATTGATCTCTAACGTCCTCTCCAAAGAAGAATCGACTGTAGACCCGAGTCCAGAGAATCATAACATTTCTGAGATGCATCTCCATAGAGCTCTGTTTCCACTGCAATTCTTTTATTCTGAAATGGCCATAATCAATTTCACCCTGACTGACGCCTTCGGTTCAATAACGGTCGAATACAGGGAACGTTTCTCAAGTTCTTCAATATTTGATTCTAAGTGTTAAGAAATACACTCTACTGGCAATAAAATTACTACACCAGGCAGAAATACAGATAACAAAATGATATAATTAGTGGACAAATATTATTATTCTAGAAATAATAAGTGATTAAATTTTCAAGAAATTTGGGTGCATAGATCCCGAGAACCGATGCAGCAGTTATTACGGGCAGTAATAACAGCACTTATACGACTGGGCATTGAGTCCAACGGAGTATGGATGGCATGTACAGGTTAAGATGCCCATGCCAATTCACCACAGCTCAACAACCTTAGTGAAGACGTTTCTATTGGGGAGAGATCTGGTGAACGCTCAGGCTAGGGTAAACAGTTTCCATATCAAAGAAGGTCCGCATAATACAAGCAACAGGAGTCGAACAAGGGATGGCTTGGAAAACACCAGAAATGTAACATGCCCTGTTCAAAGTACCATCAATGCGAATAAGAAAATCGCATCCAATAGTACCCATAGTATCATAAAAGGGTTTGAGCCAGTAGGACGATGACGAATGTGCGTTCACCACAATGTCGCCAAACACGAATGCGACCCTCTTAATGCTGTAAACAGAACCTGGACTCATCTAAGAAAATGACGCCTCCCCATTCGTCATTGATCACACCATTGAAAGCGTCTGTGATTCAGCGTGAAGGGTAGCCACAGCCATGGTCTCCGAGCTGAGAGTCCATGCTTCTGCAAACATGTTCGAACTGTTCATGCAGATACTTGTTGTCTTGCAAACGACCTTAATTCTTGACTCAGGGCTTGTGACGTGGCTGCATGATCCATTAAGGCCATGCGGGTAACATTGCGGTTTTTCGAATGCTAGGGATAGGGGCCGTTGAGATCCTGCTCGGCGTTCCATATTACTGTCCTGAACCCATCGATTCCACATTCTGCTAACAGTCACTGGATCTCGACCGACACGAGCAAAAATACTTGCAATCCCGGTACGCTATTATTCGACCTTTATCAAAGTCAGAAACGTGCAGGTACGTATTTCTACTTCTTATACGAGAGGCATCACAACCACTTTTCACTAGGCAAAAGTGTTCAAATTCAATTTGTGCTTGAGAAACCGGCTGAACAGTTTCCTCATTTAAGCACATTGTAGGCGTCGCTACTGGAGCCTGATTTATCTGAATGCGTCGAAATTTAATCATTTGCATATCATAGTATCTTCTTCCTGTCATTTAAATTTCACGTCTGGGACATGTCGTATTCTTGGTGTAGATTTCTAATGGCTAGTAATGTAGAAGACATAAAATAATTCACATTGGTTTAATTCGTTTTTCATTAACTGTTTTAAAGAACAGTTCACAATTTTTCATATTTGATTGCATGCGGATAAATATTTCTCAAATTCATCCAAAATTCGAAAGAGACTTAATGAGACCGGTAATTATCTCATCATCTTTGTCTATTGGACATTATCTTTAGCTGAAGATGCCCGTCAGGGGGCTCACCTTCTTGAGGTGAGTATGGGTGTCACAATCTCCAGGGGACCTAGGGATCTTTTCCTTTTCACATGGGACTTACTGTCATTGGTAAACATGAATGACTCGACCCCGGGATACCCTAGTGTTCTCTGTTTTCGACCCTCTTTCTTGTCATTCAATTTTCCCTTTTCTTCTTTTCACGTCGAGATTACAGACAAATATTTTGATATGTTAATGAATAGTTTTAACTATGTACTTTTCCCTATGAAAACTCTTACAATTTATTATTAATATATTTTGACTTACATTTTGTATTGCGATAATTTAGTTTCTTTTTCTTTTATTTCTGAAAATATTTTGATTTTGTTGCTTTATTTGTTTCCGACTAGCACCATTGGTTTGCCAACCCGCATGTTTTCGGTGTGCGACGTCCAGTAAAGAGGAGAATGGTGTCCTAGGTGTCCTTTGCGTTCCTTTTGACCCATACTTTGCTGTAGGTGGGAGAAAGGAGTAAGCTCGCTCCTGTCAATCGACTGTTGATAAGTCTCTTCGGAGACATTGTTGTAGGGTTAGTGCTGCAGATAAGGGGTGGTGGGTGTACCCGTTGGATCCTTACCCTGATTCTGTAACACTATATTCTGGATGTATTCCAGGTAAGCGCCGTGCCTGATTGTTGTCAGTTGACCGGCGAATTTCCTCCCTTGTTGGACTCCGTGGTGGGTGGAGTCACGCCAGAACGAAGTTGTTTTCACGCTTATGGATCTAATGCAGCTGTGCCCGGGTAAAGGCCGTCAATGAAATAGCAGAATTTTACTGCTTTCACTTCCAAATCAGGAGATGTCAAATGAACCACCTTTTACTGTTCACAAAGTCCTCATTGGAATAGATAGTAAACCAAATTCTGCAAAACAATTATGCTCCAAGGATCTGCTGATTAAAACCAACTATGCTATTCAGACAAAGTCGTTTCTTCTTGCCAAAACCTTTTTAAATTTAAGTGTAACTCCACATAAATCTCTTAACTCCTACAGAGAGTCATTTCAGAATTGGACTTGATGCGCACTCCAGAATCAGAACGCTTCTCTGATCAGGGTGTCACTCAGGTGAGGAGAATCCCAATAAAAAAAGACGCTACAGTTATTCCTACAAAACATTTCATTTTAACATTCAATAGCCCAAAACTTCCAAACACTATAAAAGCTGGATATCTTAACCGTAAAATCAATCCGTCCCTATATGACGAATCATCTGTACTTTTTCAAGTGCCAAAGGTTCGGAGACTCTCATACTTCCTGCCATGGTCAATTAACGTGCTCTAGAAGTGCATCCACTGGACATCCATCCATGGATTGTAATCTCTAGAGCCAAAATGTGTCAGTTGTTCACAGTCCCATCCATCAAACCCAAAATTACGCCCCAAGTGGAAAATAGGAAAACAGATCCAAGAAATAAAAACAAATGAAAATATTTTTTATCCAGAAGCACTTAAATTAATAATCCCACAAATATCTCAAACATACGCCCAGGCTGTCAAATACTCAACTGAAACCTCAGCAACCCAAACAGATAAAGCTACTACAAAAATATTATTCCGCCTTTGAAATTACTACAACCTTTAATATCCTCCCTGAAACTAACAATGTTTCCCAAAATTTCTACAGTTACCAAATTGTCTACCTCAACTCAGGCACACCTCTTACCATCCATATCTTCCGTTACAGTTGCATCGTCATCAGAATCTCAACCACCTATTTCATTATCAGATACTGCTTCCACCACATCTAATAGTCTATCTACATCTGTTGCATCTTTCTCATCCAATAAAGCACTTTCTTCACCCACATTATCTATATGTTCACCTTTACCAGCTGAAACCAAGTCCTGTTCGTGAAACTACTATCGTTACAACCAATACCATACCTTCTACATCACAGATTGCAAAACGAGCTGCAAAAACTCACAGGAAAAAGTGTCGTAACAGAAGTATTAACCTAAAAATAGAAATAAAAATGACACCTCACAAACCCAAAAAAAGCACACTTTGCAGGTCACGTCAGATGAGGACATGCTTGTCTAGGACGTCGATGAGAAAGAAGTAGAAGTGAAAGTAGATACCAGACGCTGGGTAACCCCAACCAGGAATATATATATATAGAGAGAGAGAGAGAGAGAGAAAGTAACATTTTCTATCATACTTATTCGACTAGGAGGAGGAAATCCCCACCAAATTCTACATACTTTTATTTTTAAAACTGACTTTTTAAACATATTTTCAGATTTTACATTTTATAATTACGTCCTTTTGTTGGGGTGAAGCGAGTGAACTATTTTTTCTGGCGGAAGGATAACTGTGTGACCTCCTTTCCACGCGCGTTTTTCCCGCTTCACTCCCATGCATTCCTTCTACGGGGTTCACTAGCTGACCGGTCGCTGTGTGCTTTTGGGTCAGACTTGCTGTGTGCAGTTTCAGTTTTTCGTATATTTATATAAATAAATGTCCTGTCCCGAGATACCTGAGTGGAAGTAATTTCACAAAAGAACAACAAGTGGTAGCAGTGTGAGGTTAATCTGTGTGATGTGTTAGTTGACTTTGTGAACATTTAAACCTTTGTACCTACAATTGATAAAATAAAAATTCCCTATTTAAACGGAACGAACTATTTTGTATGGGAGCTTAAGATGAAAGCTGCCCTTAGCTTAAGGTATCCGACTACGTTCGAAACCGTGATTTTGCAAAAGCGCATAAATGGATAATTCTCATGATATTTAGTGTCACTCAGATTATAATACATGCATAAAATTGTTTTAAGGACATTTTGACAAAAATAATTTATTTAAATATAATATTTTGGCAAAAACTTAACTTAGAATAATCTTTTTTCCAAATTTTCTCCTTTTGTGAAAAATGGTTCTATTATAATAATATTTTACCTGTATATAGCTCAGACATCTCTACAGAGGCTCAACTAGAATTTTTGAAAAATTCACATTATTTTCAGAGTTACCACCAATTGAAATAATTATCGGCGTTTTTTTCTTAAAATTGTTCCCCTCTGTTGTCGTAAAATATGAATAAACCCACTTCTAAGTAATATATTTCAAAAATTCTAGTTGAGCATTTGACAGAGGTCTGAGCTATATACAGGCAAAATATTATTCTAATAGAAGCATTTTTTATAAAAAGAGAACATTTAGAAAAAAAAGATTATTCTAAGTTAATTTTTTGTCAAAATATTGTATTTAAATAAAAAAAATTTGTCAAATGTTCTTAAAACAATTTTATGCATATATGCTAATCTAAGGGACACTAAATACCATGAAAATTGTCCATTTATGCGCTTTTGAAAATCACGGTTCCGAACGTAGTCGGATACCTTAAAGATATTAGACTCTCTAATCATAAACGGAAAACCTGGAGATCTTAGCCGTAAGGACGAGATTGAGTGGCAAACAAAAATATCGTATATAAAGTTGTCGCTCGCAGATGAACAAGCGTTGCAGTTCGTGGTGGAAGACAACGCGAAAGTGCTATGGAATAAAATTAGAGCGACTTTCATCGGCCGAGGCGAAGACCGAAAAATTGACGTGGGCAATGAACTCAAAAAAAAACATCGTCATGAAAAACGGTGAACCTGTGGGAGCTTATATTACAAGAGCGCGGGGGATATCGACTAAGTGCCACTCCCTAGGATTGGACGTGTCACCGAGGGAACTGGTCTACCATACCGTTATAGGATTGAATGGAAAATTCTCCAAAGTCCACGATGTTTTAAAACTCAGAGAGAAAGAACTATGGATGAAGTTCTTCAAATTTTAAGGGAAGAAGAAACAACTTTCAACTTGCCAATTAAAACTCGTATGGATGGGATTAATGCTGAAGCATTTTATTCAATGAGAAAAAAATGGAAAACAAACGAGACTTTGCTATATTTGTAGAAAAGCAAGCCACCAGGCAAAGGATTGTTACTATAGAAACAAGAACTCTCTAAGTACAATCTAAAGGAATATAACACACAGAAACAAAAAAAAAAAACATTTCGTCTAGAAATGGACACGTATTTACAGCTTCCCATCGAGAAGAAAAACTTTTTGACAATACCTGGATCCTGGGTAGTGGTGCATCCTGTCATATGGCTAAAGAATCTGTGTGGTTCAAAAATATTAGTCCAGAAGTGATAGACATTTATTTAGCCGATAAAAACTCTAAAACGATGAGCCAAGGAACTGGAAACGTTTCAGCTAAAACTGTGAGTACAAAATATTGTAATTCTATTAATCTAACAATTACTAATGTCAGTTATGTTCCTCAATTAAGATGCAATTTACTGTCTGTAACATGTTTAATGGATAAAGGTTGAAAGATTAAATCAGAGAAAATAATTGTGTATTGATATATGATAAATAGAATAAGTTAATAACTAAATCATTTAAAAATAATGGTAGATTAGAAATTAAATTATGACCTATGTATAATTCTGAGTGTTATATTTCTGTCCAATCTACTAATAATTATGAAATTTGGCATAACAGGTTATATGTCATTTAAATTGTAAATATATGCTTAAAATGAAAGATTATATTGATATTGATAATGTAAATAACTTCACATGTGAAACTTGTGATATAAGTAAAGTAACCAGAAAAACTCATCATAGGATAGAAGTCAAAGCTCCCCAATTCTTCAGTTGCTCTATGCCGACCTGTGTGGTCCAATTAATATCGAATCGTATGGTGGTGCAAAATATTTTATGGTAATTGTAGATGATTTTTCTGGCATCTACTTTACTTATTTCTTAAAAAATAACCATGAAATGTTTGATATATTTTCTCAATTTAAAGCCAAATATGAAAATTTAACTGATAAAAGGATTAAAAAGATAATAACTGATAATGGGTTAGAATTTGTAAACGAATAACTAGATACTTACCTGGCTAAATCAGGAATATATAAATAAAAAACAATTCCATACAATAGTGAATCAAATGGCAAGGCAGAAAGAGTCAACCGAGTTCTTTTAGAAAGAGCTAAAACTTTTTTTTTTATTATATGAAAGTAAGCTTCCTTTAAAATTTTGGGTTGAAGCTATTAATTGTAGGACTCAAGTATCTAATGTTGTACCACGAAAAGGAAAAGAAAAAAATCCGTTTAGAAATTTTGACAGGTAAGAAACCGAAATTAAATTAACTCAAACAATTTGGCTGTGTGGCCTATTTTCACGTTCCGAAAGTATTGAGAAATAAATTTGAAGTTCCAGAAAGACGTGGAATTATCAGAAGGTTTCTGTTTATGCTATTGAGATGATACGAAAAAACGAGTTTCTATATATAGTTCCGACCTATTCCTAACCACGGGGAACTGTTCTGTCAAAGCTTGCTTTAGGTGTGCGTAATCCATCGCCTTGTCTTCTACAACCCTATAACCTAGAACCTCAAACCTTTCTAGCGCCCGGCCTGTGAGATGACCCTTTAAATATGCACAAGCTAGTTGTGTGGGTATCTCGTAATATGTCAAGTTATTATCAATATTTCCCAAGAACTCTGCCACGTTCTCCACCCCCGAAAAATATTGCTCAGGCATGATTCGAAAATTAGATCCGACTCTAAACTCGGAATTTACTCGTTGGGCGCCACTGAGGGGACCCCTCCTGGGTCTCACCCTGGATACCAAGATTAATTTGAGGCAAAGAATCACTAAGAGCCATTTTGTAAAATAATAATAATAATTTATTATTTCAAGTCTTAAAAAAACTCTAATAACCTTTTATACTTTTATGTTACGTCAAATAAAGGGATTTACCTTTTATATTACATTAAATTACGAATTAATAATTACGCTCAAGATCAAGTAAGGTCTACCGAAATAGGAGGTCCGAGAAATACACGTACTCGAATTATCAACTTTCATTAACTTTAACTAATTTGACTAAACTAACGCTTATTCTAAGCGTACATAAATTATATTTACCGCTGATTATGTAAGCTTTCTCGTTCTTCAATAGAATAGCAGCACGATGTCTTCACTATCTTAATATCCTGGAATCCTCTAAGATTGAGGTTACTGTTACTGGGTCAATAGCCTTCCTCGTCCTGACTGCTAGCTTACAACGCTCGACTAAAATACCTTATCTACCTTGCATATCCCGTTTATCTTCTTGGAGTTGATTGGAAATATGCACGAATTTATATTCCCCTAAAAGACGCCTAAGAAGATTAGTGGAAAGGTTCCGTACAGATTCGTCACAGAGTTATTGTGATTTTTAATGGTACAAGAGCCAGTTTTGGCTAAGTGGCGCCAGACACTTGTTTAAGATAACCTACTAGCCTAAAATCATGATTTTCCTTAAAAATTGAAAATTTCTTTTATGTTTTTATTTTTTAGGCAATCTTATTAACTTTATAAAAATACCAATTTTTTTATTTTCCATTCACTACAACAAAACTACAAGTGTTTTAGTAAAAGCAATCGTCATAACTATGCATAAGATATCCAACTTTAAAATGCGTTTTACTCCAAATGTGTTTTTTCGAAAAACTCAAACCTTTATAAAATGAAAAAAATCCCTTATAAAATGAAAACTTAAGTTCATATGCCTTGATTTATTTGAAGAACGGTACCCTTAATCCACTGAATTGCTGCTTGACTAGCTGAATTTATAAAGTTACAGCATTATTTATAAATTGTTCACATTTTAATTCAGTTAACAAATTTACAGTCCAAATTATATCTTTACAAGTTTCAGAAATAGAAAACAACTCTGCTTCACATATTGATAAACTAACATTCTTTTGCTTACGACATTTCCATAAAATTAATGAATTACCAAGTAAAACTACACCTCCAGAAAATGATTTTCCATTTTCTGCATTTCCCCAACTAGCATCTGAACTAGCATTTAAAATACCAAATTCTTTTTCATAAAACAATTTTTTATCTTTTAAGCCCATCAAATATCTTAACACTCGTTTAGCCAAATTGTAATGTCTCCTCTCTGGATTATGATGTGGCCGCGGAAGCCGGGTGGTATAGCTATCGGACCGTGGCTTGCCTTGTCACGAGTTCGTGCCCAATACCACTAAAGACCCGCCGTGTAGGGCAGCGATGCACGTTAAATCTGTCGAGAGCTGAAATGTCCTCCCGTTGGTGTGGTGTGGTAGTTAGGAGAAGGGGTGCCAGCTCAGGTGTCGTCCACGTCACTTGACCATGGCTCAAAATGACGTGGTCCGTCGCCAAAAGCCCTCGTGTAGCTGAACAGTGCGACGTTAATATTCAATCAATCTGGATTATGATTAAATTGGGACAAATAAGACTGTTATGGCTCACTCCATCGAATACTCAGCACTCAATTCGAACACTCAATCAAAAAGTAATTGAGGAGAGATCAGTTAAATTCAATGAATCTTTAAATGGTAGTAGATATTTAGGAGAGATTGAAAATGAAACATGGGATAAGTGACTCGTTTTTTGAAATCTCCCGAAAGAAACGAAATTAATCAAAATACAGAGAATGGAGTATTGTCTAATTTTGATATTAATAATGTTTCAGTAGAAATTGAGAATGACAACTCAATTCCCCTTCAGACCACGTCATCGCCTCAGACAGGCAGAATCCAACTCCCGGCACTTGAACTGAATGATGTACAAATCCCTGTTAGAAGGTCGGAAAGACTTAAAATCTAAGGAGATGTCTGTCCATTTAACGAATAATGTACCAGACTCTTATTTTGAGGCAAAAAATAGGGTTAATTGGTAAAATTGGAAATTAGCAATGGAGAATGAATCATTGGATAAACATAAAGTTTGGGAAATCGTACAAAAACCTGCAAAATCAAAATTAATAAAAACTAAATGGGTATACAGTTTAAAACAAAATGATGCTAGGGAAAATATGAAATACAAAGCAAGGCTTGTAACAGCTGGTTTTAATCAAATTAAAAACATCGATTATTCAGAGTCGTATTCACCAGTTGTAAATATTGAATCTTTCCGATTGTTAATTGCACTTGCAGCTGAATTAAAGTTAAATGTTAATTTCTTTGATGTAGAAACTGCATACTTATATGGTGATTTAGAGGAGACTGTGTATGTGCTACCCCCTCCTGGTTACGAAAAATTAATTGGAGAGGACAAAGTTTGTAAATTGAAAAAGAGTATTTATGGTTTGCCACAGTCTGGTAGAAACTGGTATATGAAAATAAAGGGTGAATTAGAAAATTTTGGTTTAAAACAATTAGCCTCTGATAATTGTGTTTTTTTATTAAATCTGATAATCAAAGTGTTCTTATATTATGTATGTATGTAGATGATTTAGTTATTTTTTGTAACAATAATAAAATGTATGAAGATATTGTTAGTAAGATTAAAATTATATTTGAAGTAGTTGAAAGCAAAACTAATAAGTTTTTAGGCATGGAAAATGAAAAATGTGAAAATGGTATTTATTTATCCTAGTGTGATTACATTAATTCATTATTAGTCAAACATAATTTAGAAAATTGTAAAAGTGTCAAAACTCCAATTGTGAAGGGGCAAGACAAAAAGTTTCCCTCTACAAATGAATTTATTGATATTACTATGCATCAGGAATTAATTGGTGAACTTTCATATTTAGCTAATAGAACTCGCCCCGATATTTCTTTTGTAACGTCTTAGTTTGCGCAAGCGCAACAGCGCTGCCTGGACTGCGCATGCCCAGTAATTCTGATGTAACTGTAAAAGAGTTGTGAGTAAAAAAATAAATACCAGTTCACTCAAAAGCGAGCGGGATTAACTCGTTTCGCAACAAAAACAAAAGACCGGCAGAATCTCAATTCTCCCGGCAACTTTAATCCTTGAGAAAAATCCCAAGGTCCAAAACAACAGCAAAAATAATAAGAATGAAAAAACAATCAAAAATCCTGCACAAAAGAAAAAACAGGAACAAAAAACCGCGGTGGATCTTATCATCCCCTCCAAAAATTCCTTCGCCAGTCTCGTCCTCGATGATACTGCCGAACCCCAGGACGAAAGCCCAATGGTGGAAGATATTTCCGAAACCACGGGCAAGGAAAGAAGATAAAATAGACGAGGACGTAACCGTCCCACCTAAAATTAAGCCAATTATGCTTAAGTATAAAGACAACTATAATATGGTCCTTAAGGGCCTTAATAGGATGTACCCCAATTCAACTAACAAGTTGACGGGGAAATACATCAAAATCATGGCCTCGACGACTGACGAACACAGGGAAATTACGAACCTGTTGAAGTCGAAAGGGGAAGAATTTTATTCTGTCCCCGCTCTCGCTGATAGACCACTCAAAGTGGTAATTAAGGGCCTCCCAAATCTACAGCAACGGCGGAGATTAAAGCAGACCTACTGGAACAAGGCGTCCCAGTAATAAAGGTTTCGCAGCTCACGCAGCGAAAATCCAAATTCCCGCTACCCATATTCTTGGTGGAAGTGAGGAAGCACGTAGAATGAGCTACTGACATATATGATGTTAGTAAGTGCTGCTATATGTCAGTCGTACTTGATACGTTCAAGAAAAGGCCTGGAGCTACGCAGTGTTATAACTGCAATTATTTCAATCACAGCTCTGTGAATTGTTTTATCAAGCCCAGATGCCTAAAATGCTCAAAAGAGCATCGAACAGGGGAGTGTCCAATTAAAGAACGCCTGGAAACACCCCATTGTATCAATTGTGACGCTGACGGCCACACGGCAAACTGGCGTAGCTGCCCGGCCTTCCCAAAAATTAAAACTAAAAAAGGAGAAGCAACCGAAAATAGGAATAAATTCACCCCGAAAACCTTCACTGCAAAAAAGGCAAATGCGAACCTTTCGTACGCAAATGCCACTTCCAACAGCCTACAGATGGCAGCACATTCCGAGAAAAACGAGCCGGCGAAGAATAGCAATTCTAAGTCCGATTCGAATAAGAAAGAGGAAAACACCTCACCCCAAGGATTCATATCGGCAATGGCCGAGTTTCGCAAATTTTTTCAGGACTTTCCAGGCATCACTGATGCAGGGAAGGCCTTTAAAAATGCGAAATCTAGCGAAGATCGTCTTGACATCTTTTTCGGTGTCTTAGCCTCTGAAGGCAAAAAACTCAACACCCCATAATGGTTTTTAGTCGCTTCGGACATAGAATCGCTGCGTGGAATGCGAACGGTGTTAGATCACGTATCATCGAACTACGTGATTTTATAAATAAGCACTCCCTCGATATCATCCTTACCCAAGAAACGCATTTGAGACCAGGTGTATCCATACGGGTACCCAATTACACGCTCTACAGAAATGACAGACAAACACAAAATATTCCATCAGGAGGCACTGCAATTCTTATCAAATCCTCTCTCAAATATCACCACATTCCAACACCAACTCTCGGGACGGTTGAAGCTACGATCGTAGTCCTCACCCCACCGGGAGAAAACCCATTACTAATAGCTTCTATCTACATCCCACCCACCACCACACCCTCCGCGTGCATTCACGACTTGGAGGAAATTTTCGCACTCGAGCATTCCTCCATTTTATGCGGAGATTACAACGCTCACCATACACACTGGGGTTGCTATGACATCAACCCCAGGGGGCAACAGATTAAAAATTTAATTGATAACACAGACACTGATATCGACTTCGCTCTGACGAGAAATATATATTGGATTTCCGATATTGTTTCTTCGCCGGAGCTTAGCTCAGACCACAATCCAATCATTTTAAAAACTTCCAAACATCAATACAATTTAATTTTCCCACCAGAAACGTTTCCACTAACTGGGAACGATTTCGCTTTCATCTAGCCGACACACCCACTTTTCAACCAATCACAGCACACACGGGAGAGGAAATAGAAGAGCAGGTCTCTACTCTCACAAATCCAATTCTTACAGCATATGAAAACTCATCTAAACAAATACACCCTAATCATAATTACTACATTGATAACGAATTAAGAACACTCTTTAAACTTAGAAATAGAGCACGTAAAACTTATCAATACTCAAGAAATCCCGCTGACAAAACAACACTAAATAGAATACAAAACAAGATCAAAAGGAAAATACAATCAGTCACTCAAAAACAATGGGAGGACAAACTCGCTTCTTTAGACACGGTCGATGGAGCACGACCAAAGGCTTTAAGAAGAAGAGATCCCCCATCTCAGCCCTTAAAGGCAACACCGGGATCGCCTACACAGACGAGGAAAAAGCTGAAACTCTCGCTAGAAAACTAATTTCAGCTTAACAATATTTCAAACCCAACACAAGACAACAACCACATAAGGCTGGTTTCTAAGTTCTTCAACAACGAAAATAATTTCGACGATTCACCTTCTAATACTAAACCCTCTGAAATAGTTCAAATCATTAACAATTTTAAAATTAAAAAAGCCCCAGGCCGAGAGGGCATCACTAACAAAATGTGCAAGCATTTCACTAGATCGGTCATTTTTCAATTGACAAACATAATCAATAATATTCTCACAGTGGGATACTTTCCAAAAATTTGGAAAACAGCTTCGGTGATTCCGATCCTAAAACCTGGGAAAGACCCTACTCTCCCAGATAGTTTCCGCCCCATTTCTTTACTACCTGTGTTCTCAGTAAAATTACTGAGAAAATTATTCAAAAAAAGACTTTGTCAACATCTCAACGATAATGACATCCTAATTCCCCAACAACACGGCTTCCGAGCCGGACTCTCCACATCACACCAGCTTCTGCGGGTGGTGGAGTATATAAAGACAGGATTTCGCGACCGGAAATCAACCGGAGCTGTTTTCCTAGATATCCAGAAAGCGTTTGATAGAGTATGGCATGTGGGGCTACTCTACAAATTAATCAAAATTAAAACCCCTCTCCACTTAATTAAATTAATTTCTTCTTTCCTCACTAACAGATCCTTCGCGGTCAAAGTCAATAATATTCATTCGACTAACAGAAACATTAACGCTGGAACTCCTCAGGGCAGTTCCATTTCTCCTATATTATTCAACATTTACGTAAATGATATCCCTAGAACCAGCTAATCCACGATTTGCATGTTTGCCGACGACACGGCGATCCTGGCACAAAGTAACGAACTCCAACTCGTTACTCACTTCCTACATAAGCACATTGCTAAGCTAGAAGACTGGTTCTCAACATGGAAAATTGCTTTAAATGTAGCAAAAACAGAGGCCGTCTTCTTCTCACACCACATTAAAAAAGAACCACCAAAACTATACTTACACAACACGCACGTACCCTGGTCCAAAAGCACCAAATACCTAGGAGTAATCCTAGATAAAAGACTTACTTTTAAACAACACATTATACAAATACGTAGAAAATTCAATATTTCCGTCGCTAAAGTTTTCCCCTTAATTGCACGGAAATCATGTTTATCTCTAAGAAATAAAATGCTTATTTATAAACTCGTTCTCAGACCAATTCTCCAATACGCAAGTCCAATCTGGGGCCACGCAGCCTATTCTAATATCAAGATGCTGGAATCAGCGCAAAATAAAATCATTAAAATTATCACGGACTCTCCGTGGTATGTTAGAAACGAAGATATGATTCGCTCTCAAACTAAAAACTTTCAAATGTTTTTTCAAAAAAGTAGCAACTAAATTTTTTAATAATATAGACAATCATACTAACTGAGCAATAGCTCGGATAGAAAAATATGATATTAATCCTTCATTTAATAGACCTCGCAATATTTTAATTTAATCTCTTAACATTCTTAAAATTCTTCCGTTCAAACTCAAAAATCTACCAGACTTACTCTCGACCAATAGGAACAGAGTAAGCCGGCCAATAGCGAAGCGAGCTCTGGGATCGCCTCGGCACCCAAACTCAATTCCTATTGACACACCCACTCCCTAAGAGTCACCATAGGCTGCCCCCTGATTGGACCACACATCCTCAAGCAAACACACTCAAATACTCGCTCTTTTTGGGCAAAATTCGGACGAGGCGGGTTCTCCGACGGTGCGGGTAACCCTGTGCCGACCTCCATTTTTCTTAAAGTCCGCTCTAGTGGACAAGGCTTTAATTTTATTACACACACCTAACAAAACAACACTAATGCATTTATCCAATCACACCACACACTTAAATTCTCATTTATTCCTACACCCAAGTAAATTATTTAATTTTTTCTCATTTAAATACTCTAATTATCAACATAATATTTTCTAATTAAGCAGCAAAGGGCTAAGTGAAAGCTGAACTCATGTAACTCATCCATTTCATCATGATTGGAGATTGAGCTTCCCTGCGGGAAGCAGGTTCTCCTATAAATCCATCAACTTATCACTAAAAAACTGTGTTCGAATTGAGTGCTGAGTATTCGACGGAGTGAGCCATAACATTGGTCCGGTAGAATCCGGAGAAAAACCGCGTGTAGTGATGAGTTAAAATTGTGCCGGAAATTGTGTCTGAAAACTGAGGGAAGAAACTGAGTTTCCGAAGTATTTTTGTGTCTTGAGAGTCCAGTGCAATTCATCAGTCGAAGTAAAAGCGATTTCCTTGCTTCTTATTTGATATCAAATTAATGTTATGTGTTAAAATGTCGACAATTAAAAGTCTTAAAAAGGACGAGCTTTTGCTGGTCACCGAGGAGCTGGGATTAGACATTCCCCAGAATCCAAAAATTACAGTATTAAAAAATTTAATTCAGAGTAGTGAAATCTTTGAAACTGATAAGGAGATTCTGCAAAGTGTAATTGAGGGCGTTTTGGCGGAAAAGAAAGCTAAAATTGAACAAGATAAATTTAAATTAGAGTCTGAAAGGGCCGCTAAAATTGAACAAGAAAAATTTAAATTAGAGTCTGAAAAGGCCAAGATTGAATTTGAAAAAATTAAATTAGAACAGTTAAAGAAAGAGCTTGAGTTAACTAATGCTAAATGTAAATTGTCCCTTGCGCAAGAGAAAAGTGAACATTTCGAATCTGTCCCATCTGATATTGAAAACTTATTTAAAAGTATCAAAACTCTAACAATACCTGTCCCTTCTAATACAGAAGCCTATAATTTATTTTTTCAATCGCTAGAAAAAGCTTTTAAAACAAAAAATGTGGAGGATAAATTTAAATCAGAGCTTTTATTGAATATGTTGGGAGGAAAGGTGGGAAATTTAATGAATTATGTTAAACAAGAGGAACTGGGTGATTATGAAAAAATCAAGCAGTTAGTGCTAAAACAATTTCAACCTACTCCTCGAGTATTGCTTAATCAGTTTCGAAGGTCCCAAAAACTACCAAATGAGAACTATGTTCAGTTTGCTTCTAGAATTGAAGCAATGTTTGATTATTATTGTAAATTAAGAAACGTTAATGAGTTTAATGAATCATGCCAGTTAATTGTTGCCGATCAGATAATTAATTCTCTTGATCAAGAACTGACCAGTTATATTAATTTAAAAATGTGCGAAAATTGGTACACACCAGATAAGCTGGGTCGTGAATTAGATTTGTTTATGTCATCTAAAGTTTCAAGTAGAAATGAAATAAATACGGGTTTCCAACAAAATAAATTCTTTAAGAGGGGCGTCGACAGAAACGGGTTAAAAGGTGTAACTAGTGTTTCTTTGTCCGATGTCAGTGAAACAAAATGTTCATATTGCTGTGAAAATCATGCTATTCTTTTTTGTACAAAATTTAAACAACTTTCCGTTCGTGATAGAATAGAGATAGTTAAAAAACAGCGACTATGCTTTCTGTGTTTAAGAGTAGGTTGTATGGCGTCGAAGTGCAAAGCGAAACCTTGTAAATTATGCGCTAAGAGGCACCATGTCTCGTTACATTTCCCCAAACAAAATACGGATTTTCAAACAAGCCATAGCAAGTCGAATGCTTTCCATGCATCAGCCGAGTCAAGGTTAAATGCGGAAGCGCGAGAATTTAACCCTGCTTTTCCCTCTAGAGAGGTTTTGGAGAAAGATAGAAATGCGGTGTTTGCAATTAATCAAAAAAAGGGAACCACTAGTGTGTTTTTGAGTTCCGTGAAGTGTTTTGTAAAAGATTCATACGACACGAGAAATGGAAAATAAGAGGTCTGCTTGACGTCGGTTCTATGACAAATCTAATTACGAAAAAATTCTTAGAAAAATTAGGATTACGAAAAGAAAAAGTAAATATTCTGGTCACGTGTTTAAATGACTTCTCTGTATGTGTTAAAAATTGCGTAACTACTGAAATCTCGAATTCCGATGGTAGTTATAAGAAGAGAAAAAAAATGTTAGTTGTAGATAAAATTACCGATTTAACTCCAGTTAAAAATCTAAATGTGAAAGGATTAATTCCTGAAAATATAAATTTTGCAGATGATTCCTTTCATGTGCCAGGTCCCATTGATTGTTTATTGGGTGCAGAAATTTTTTATGAATTATTGCGTAGTGGGCAAATTCGTTCTGCAAATTCTAATCTTATTTCCCAAAATACTGTGTTTGGGTTCGTGGCTGCAGGGGGCAATAGTTTTGCAGATACTGAAGCACGGGTTCATTGTGGATTAATTAAAGGAGATTTAAATCAGACTTTAAAAATGTTTTGGGAATTGGAAAACGTTGAGGGAGAGAAAACTAAAAATGAAGAAGCAATTTTTTGTGAGGATCACTTCCTAAAAACGCATTCTAGAGATGAGGAGGGTTGGTATGTGGTTAAAATGCCCCTTAAAAACGAGCCAAATTGTTTAGATGAGTCGAGGGACATCGTTCTAAAACGATTGAATGCACTGTGGACTCGATTAATCAGAGATCCTCAATATCTTAAGTTGTATAGACCAGTGTTTCTCAAACTGTGTTGCGCGCCCCCCTGGGGGGGTGCGATAACCCTTCGAGGGGGGCGCGAGCATATTGAAAATATAAAAGGCTTAAAAAATTATTTTTTGGAATGAAGTAAAACAAAATGCTTTCTGACAAAATAAAAAATACACATTTACACTGATATAAATTATATATATCATCTGGTTTCAAAAGATTCCACTTCAAACGCTCATTAGCTATCTTTGATCCTAAAACTAAATAAAAAAAGATATTTTGTTTGCTTTGCTGTAATTCCGCGATGAGAGATTTTTTATTACGTTTCTTGTAACCCCTAAAATAGTATTTTTAATTATTATCTCTTTGACCTTCAAACTTACTGGTGGTATGCTTAACTCCGTCTACTTCTTCTTTTAGGAAAGCTGTAAATAATATTTTTCTGTTGCATTTTCCCCCATGTAAATGAGTTTTATAATATATGGATAAGCCTATTGAGCACTTTGAAGGATTAATTGGCCAAGATGTATTTTTATGAGTAATCTGAAATATTTAATGCATTATAAAAAACGTTTTACGCAATTATTTTTTTCGAACTGACATCGATGTTTTTGTATCGAATACATTTTTTTTCATGGGAGCGGACGCATGAGACGCTGAATCACTCCAAATTCTAGTAAAACTGTTTATTCGTTAACAGTTTCTTGACAGTATCCTCAGATATGACAGTCTTAATGGAATCTAAAATGAATTTGTCACATTTATGCCTCTTTTCTTAGAGTGGCAAACGGTTTTTTACAATTAAGGTACTTGTTTTGATCGAGTTCCCTTCACGACCACTTTTGTTCAGAAGTATTTTCTATGAATATGCTATACTTTCCCCTACGATTAACTTTGTGGTTTTAATTGCTGTGTTGTACAACTTATTATGGTTTATAAATGTAAATGAGCAGAATATAAAAAAATGGGCATCTGGGATCTCTCTATTGAAGGAAGATGAAACTGATCAAGCAATTGAAGAACCTGATGAAATAATGCATATTAATCGTGATAGCGAAAGTAAATATGACAAAAGTGATAGATATGAAACGTTTGAGTTGAATTGTAATTTTCAAATGCTGCCTAAAGAACTCTATCAAGAAAACTAAGAAGCCATAAATGTAACACTTCGCCTTGTCAAAAAGACACAAGCAAGAAAAGGTTACACATGCTATTTGTTGATCATCAAAGAATAGCAAAATTACAATAACGTGAGCAAAATATGACAGTTTTGATTACAAATAACGTTCTTGTATTGTTAATGAAAAGTGTCTGTGATTTATGTTCTTTATTAAGGTAACGCACATTTGGAACAGTTTCTTTATTTTTATTGGAGTTTTTCTCACATCATCAAAGAAAAATTAAAAAGTTCTTGAAAGTATTTAAGTATATTTTCTCTTAGTTAAATTATTCACTGCAATTGTGATTTTTATCGAGCACAGAAAAAATAATTATAAAAAAAAGGATTGGGGTGACTTGGTGAAGTGATCGCGCGACCATTAACGTTAGTGTGGAGTGGGCGCCTGCTTCCGGGTTAAAACATTTTGAAGGTTTTTCGCTTTAAATATTAAAAATAACACAATTATTCTTCATTGGAATTTTTCATTCGTTTTCCTTATTTAATATTAATTCTAAATGCTAATTCTGTGAGGCTTAAAATTAAAGTTCGTTTTAAACTATTTATAATAGGAGCATTCATTTAAAAAATCATTTTATATTTTTGTATACATTGTTGTGCACTTGGTTTTACTCTCCTTACAATTAAGCTATTATATCAAGAATATTGTATTATTTTTTAAAAAAGATAATCGCAAAACACAGGTACTTCAGCCAGTGTACTTATAAATGTATCAGTACTGCACAATGTATTTTATAACTAATTTATTAATATTAATTTAATAGCAAGTTTAATTGTTATTAGTGCCTTCCATGGGCTTGTCTTGCAGAGCAAAGGTTTTCAAATGAAGGCTTAATATTAGAAATTGGCATTCTGAGTTATTTTTCTATATTTAGCTGAGATCTATATTTTGTGTTCAAAGCAGCCACCGCAGAAAATCCGGTTTCACAAAGGTACGATGTTGAAAACTGTAAAAGTATCCGAAATGCTTTTGTTTTCAGTTCAGAAAATTCATCATCTTCTTCTGCCCAAAATTGAAAGAGAGTTTTATTACAAAATTGTCTTTTAATTTCGCCACTGGATGTGAAATCTATGAAATTTCTTCTTCGGTATTTGAGAGGCCTTCTGGGGTATTTTAAAATGGATCTCTAACTCATTCGTAACTTGCTACCAAGTTGTCCTCAGCAAAAAATATTTTTAAAGTTTTTTGCCAACATAGTTAAATGATATTCAATAGTTTTAAAAACAACTTCCACATTTTGTTCTTCAGTTTTTTAAATTTTTACACATTTATACGCATTTTCAAACATTTCTAGGTTTTTTTTTTTGCTTTAAATTTCGGATCCATAATTCTAATTTTCTACAAAAAGCATTAATTTTATCACTCGTGTCAAACATCTGTACAGATTATCCTTCAAGTTGAAGATTCAATATATTTAATTTCGCAAATATATCGACTAAGTAGCTGAACTTCATCAGAAATAAACCATCTCGAAATTTCTCAGCTTCCGGTAGGTTTTACTCTTCTAGAAAAATGGTAATTTCATTTCTTAATTCATAAACACGTTGCAAAAATTTCCCGCGTGATAACCATCTTGCTTCGCAATAAAATTGCAACGATGAATGCACTGCGCCCATGTCTCTGCAAAGTCCAGAAAAGATTCTTAATTTTAGGGGTCTCATTTTTATGTAATTTACTACAGTCACAGCTGTCATTAACACAATATTCAGACCAGGACTCATTTCTTTGGAAGAAAGAGCTTCTCTGTGGATCATGCAATGTGTCCAGATGCACAGTAGAGATTTTTGTTTCACAAGTGCTTGTATACTTTTAAATCTTCCTGGCATTGTACGAGCACCATCGGTGCTCATATATAATTATTTAAAATATCAAATAATGCTATTGCTGTTGCTTTAAGTTTTATTGGTTTGCAAAAGAGTACAGTTCTTCTACTGCTGACATACCATCCAAAATCGAGCATACGCAATGAAATGAGCATCTTTATTGCTATCTGTTGCCTCGCCAGGCTGAATTGAAAAGAATTGAACAACTGAATTGAAACTTAGCGAAAAGCTGTTGTCTACTTCTTCAGCGATATCATCAATTCGACGGGAAACAATATCATTTGATAGGGGTATGGACTGCAACTCTTTGGCAAAATTGTCTCCAAACATAGTTTCTACGATCTCAATTGTTGCAGGCAAAATAAGCTCTTCGGCAATAGTGTGAGGCTTTTACATTTGGCTATTTTATATGATATTTTGTAAGAAATAAGTAAAGCTTTTTCATTCACTTGCAAAGTTTTTTTTATATAAAAAATGCTTGTTGTTTTTCATATGATTTTAATTTTGATTCAAAGAACTCTCGAGGTTTGTTAATGCACTCACCATGAAGCGTTTCGAAAGATCTTTTACGTTTATTAGGTTTCATACTGTCTGCGGCCAATATTTTTGAGCAAATAACACACAGGGGCTTTTCTTCTCCATTTACTTCAGTAATGGTAAATCCAAAATTCAAGTATTCTTGAGAATACTTCCTTGATTTAATTTTCGGAGCTATGCTCGTCTGTACACTTGCTGATTCTTTGTTATCGTCGAATGTTCGCTTACGGCTTAAAAAATTTATCCATGATTTTTGTTTCAATCTTCTGCAGTAAATACTTAATACCGTGATTTACAACTAACTCGCAAATTATAAAATGTACATTCAAGATAGATTTGGTAGCTATAGAAGCATCGAATCGACCAGGATTGACTGGAATAGTACGAGGTACAGCATTATTACATGTTTTGCACAGACGTCCGATAGTTTGGCCGGATTCACGCAGATGCTCGCGAGAATGCTAGATGGGATGGATATAATAGAAAGAACATAAAGTAGACTATTTTTGAATTTCTACTATAAGTTCACTCTCTCATATATATATATATATATATATATATATATATATATATATATATATATATATATTTATTTATATATATACATATATAGTTCAAATTTTCAATCGTTGATAAAATACTTTCTATTCATGTATTCAAGTTCAAATACATTTTTTAAACTTGTAGTGGATGACACTTTTTAATGTTAATACAGTTCTTACAAATTTTGATTCATTAATTAAATTAAAAAAATTAATAAATAGTAACAAACAAAAAATTATAGTCCAACAGTATTTATATAAAGGAAAATTTTTCGTGCTGTCCCCTGTAACGCAATGGATAGCGAGTGCGCTGGACTTCTAATCTGAAGGGCGGTGGTTCGAATTCCATCTGAGATGGCCAAATTTCTGAAATTGTGTGTGATTTCTTCTTTACTATACTATTTTCTTACTCTAAAATGAAATTTAATTAATGAATAAATAGTAACAAAAAAAAAAAAGAATAGTCCAATGCCATATATAGAAAGGAAAATGAAAAACTGCAAGGAAAATCGCTTTCTATTTTGTCGCTTAATATTGTGATTCTGTCATATGTATTACATATTTGTATTAATTGTAACTATTTAGTAAAAAGTAACTAAAATAAATTTTCTTTGTTGGCCTAGGTAGGAATCGACTTAAAATTCATTTTTATATTACTTGTTCTAATGACATTTGTACTTTTAGAAATGGATGAGGGAAGAAATAAATCTTTAATTAAATATCATTTTGCAATCTGTTCCAATTTAAAAATTAGAGAAAGGAAAAATAACGTAACATTATAACTATTACTTAAAAGTAGTTTGCTTAAAATAAATATTACTTAAAAGTAGTGTAAACAAAATTTAATACTCAAAGTGCATTATTATTGCATTCAATACATTATTAAATGGGGGGGCGATGAAAATTATGATTGAAAATTGAGTCGCCAGTTGTGAAAGTTTGAAAAACACTGTTTTGAACCAAAGAAGCACTTTCAAGTGGTTTTATTTATTCATACGCAATCAACAGTAGACTACCTGCAAGTAGAACTGTTTATCTGTTTCCGGAGGCAGTTCGCATACTTCCGTAGAATTTAATGAAAGTATTTGCTAATCGAATATTACAAAATAAAGTAACAAAAGTAAAGGAAAATTTTCAATTTATATGCAGTTTTTATATGTATTGAAAAAATTTAACATTATGTTTATCCCTTAACTTCGCACTGCTGCATTTCTGCAACATATGATTTATTTTAATTTAACAGACTCAATATTTTTAAAATTACCTACAAATCACTTATCTGAGAAAAAAAAAGATTAGTGCAACGAAATACATGCTAATTTTGACACTAGGTAGCGGTACATTTTTTCAGAAATCACAACAATCATAAAAATCTCTGATGTCTCAAGAAATGTGTTTTTGCTATAAAAAGAATCCATTATATTTTATGCTTCCTCTTGTTTATTGACGAAATACGTTACCAGATAAGAAATTTAAACATTTTATAATGAATAATAAAATCGTCATATAAAAAAAGTTTTGTAATTTACAGCACTACTGCGCAATGTTACACTTCTGCAACCAACCAAAAAATGACTGAAATTCAATTTAAAACTGCTTAGTTATTTTTTTTCATATTTTTCCCTTTTTTTATTACTTGAGAACTAGCTGATATAATTTTTTCATAGAAATTGAAAAAATTGTGAAGTTAAGGGTTAAGATGTGGCTTGTTCAAAATTTAAAAAATGCAATGCAAGTGTAATACATCAAAATTTAAAAATACGTCAAAAATAGGGAGTCGAACCCTATTGAATAAGCTGCAAATACCATGAAATGTGTCTCGACATGTATAGTATAATGAAGACAATATGTGATTTTTTTTTTTTTTTTTACAACCAAATAGAAATAAAAGAAAAAAGACTAGAAATAAAGGAAGGAGTTAATATTTTTTAAAAAATAGACAAAAATATCGCAGGATATTTAATGAGGTAAGATTTCATATAAAAATTACTGTATCCTAAAAGTTATATTTTTAAAATTGTGTTTAAAAAATGATTTTTTTCTAAATTTACTGCATATGAATACCCTGTAAGTTTACATTATATATTCCTTATGTATACTTTTGTATACTGAAGAGAGGTTTTTGAAATATTACAAAAACATTTTGCTTAAGAACTCATGTAGTGACAAAAAGTGACCACTTTGAATAAATTCAGTGATGATAAGTAAAAGTTTTTTTTTTTTGAAGAAACTTTGCAAAATATATTTGAAAAATTTCACTTCATTATAAATATAAAAGTATAATTAAAGTGTTAGAAGTAGATATAAAACCAAAACTTGTATTAATGAAAACTTGGGCGAGTTTTAAGTAATTTATAAAAGATACCTCCTTTTCCTTCGATTTTTTGCGTTTTGAAGATTCACTCTGACTTGTACTGAATCTATGATAATTAAAATAAGTTTTAAAAATAATTGAGGTGGTTTAAAATAGTTGCCCATAACTCTGTTATAACAATGAATAAAACTTTATTTTATCTTTCTTCGTTCTTAAATCCACTGAAAGATCGGCACTACAGAAGGATAGTCCTAATTTTGTTCAAGAGAATACAGAAAACATTTCACCAGTGGAAGACGATAACCATTTCTAGAGATAATAATGATCTCTCGCAAACACACGCCGCGTTCACTGACGGAAAGTGACAACGAATAAAATCTTTTGATAGGTAACTCATATGATCTACACTATTAAAATTCGAAGGGAAACAAATGTATCCATCTACTATCTACGCGACTGGGTGGAATTTCTCACGAACCGCAAGACGCAAAATTTCACCAAACGATCGGGAATAATCCGAGGAATCCACTTTTGACCTTTTATATTCCGATATTGTAATTAGTTAAAAATATATTATATAAAAATCTTAAAACGCAAAAATTGTTTTACCCCTGTGGCCATTTTTTCCCGCCAATTGGCGAAGTTCCAATTTTTTCGACCTTTTTTTTTTTTTTTTTTTATCCCAGACGTTTTTCAAACACGATCTAATTTTTTTATGAGACTCAGTACAAAAAATAATTGCACAATCGGAAAGATCATTTACTTCGCCACGGGGTACGGTATAATTTATTTAACAAAATAATGATATTTTCTACAATTTTTTCTAAAATGAATCAAAATCGATACGATGAAAATGATTTTTAAATCATTCCGATTGCATTTTCTGACGCATTATTGAAATGATCTTCTATACTTAAAAAGTTCATGCTCTTCTCTTTCAGAATTAGTCATTTAAAAATAAAATGTCAAAATCTTCTTTTTACGATTTTTCAAAAAATACTCAAAATTTTATTTAAATGCTTAATAACTTCTTCATTTATAAAAATAATCTCACGAAACTTTTTCCGTGTGCAGAACGGTATTATCTGTAATCTGTACAAAGAATAAAAAAAAATTGATAAAAATTACGGGTTTTTTTTAAAAAAAAATTGTGTTTTTGTTTTTTACCCTTTTTGCCAGAGTTAATCGATGTAATATTTTTTATTTCCTTTTTTTGTTTTAAAATTACTGTAGTTTGCCATCGACATGTGAAGTGTGAAGGCATTCATTTAAAAAAGATGCTCTTAAAAAAAATTTGAAATATCATTTTTATATTCATTTGATGTCAAGGTCACGTTACCTAATATGAGTTCTCGTGTTGAGAAATAGACGGGTGTAACTTTTGCGCATGCGCGATAGCGAAGGTCCCTTTTTTCGTGGCAACTGACAGTTTTCTTCATTCTTAAAGAATGATTTATTGAAGAACAGTGGAATAAAAAACCTTAAAAATTCTGAAATATATTTTTATCACACAGTATATTTTCTTTTTGAATGATTTTATGCAGTGAATGTAAATAAATCTCCAGCCTTTTTACCTTTTTATTCTTAAATATTTTTAATTCTCCACAATTCTGTATGATGTTGTTGTTGTTTTTCTTTTTTTACAAAACAATGAAACTTTGAATATAAAAAATTTTATTAAAAAAAGGTTTATTGAATATTAAATCATATATTTTAGAAAGTTATTTTGTATTTTAAAAAAATTACTGTAATTATATTTATATTTATATTATACTTTATAAATACAATTATTAATAAATAACATTTTTTGTAAAAATATGTTATAATAAATATTAAATAATATTTTATGTAAAAAATAGTCATAAAAAGTTTTGTAACATGATATACAAAAAAATATAATATAAATAAAAGATTATACATCTATACACGATATTTTCTCTTTTACTGCTACTTCTTAAGCAAACGGTATGTCACACATAGTTACTAAATGAACATTTTTAATCAATTTTATTATTTTAAAACCTAAGCAGAAAATTATTGTAAAAATAATGAATATGTTAGTTTTGTATAATATACTTTTTTTTCGTCCGATACGTGTTTAAATAATTTTCTAAACACAGTGGAATGGAAAAAAAAATTATAAAATTAAAATAAAATATGAAAATTTTTTATCAGATCGGTTTTTTTCCTTTTTGAATGTTTTTCAGAACACGTAAATATATATCTAAGCTTTCCCCCGTACTATTTTTTATAACTTACATATATATATGGCATCCAGCAAAGCAGTCTTCGCGCGCAGGCGCAGTGAATTGAAACTGAAACTATTAGACTAAGACTTTTGAGAAAGAGAGAAAGCGGAGAAAAAAAACCTACATCACAAAAACCTATCTGTCAGAATAGCTACCTTTTTAATTAATTTTTGTTAAATTTTAAAATAAAGTTAAAGAAAGACAAACGTCTTGGACCCCTTGTTGTCTCCCACAAATTATGGGGGCTCGGCCGGGATCGAAAAAATTTCGATTTTGAACCAAAGTCTGGACAATGAACAAAAGCGTCCGTGAAGGAGACGCTCCGCCATTTTTTGAAAACTTCGTTCAACCTGTGTAGAGGTTTGAACTCAGCATGAATACTCCGCCTGTGTAGAGGCCGGGATCGAAAAAATTTCGATTTGAACCAAAGTTTGGACAGTGAACTAAAACAGCGTCCGTGAAGGAGACGCGCCACCATTTTTTGGAAACTTCGTTCAACCTGTGTAGAGGTTATATTTTTCATCGAACCCTAAATATTCCGCCTGTGTAGAGGTTGGAACTATCGTCGAAAATTCCGCCTGTGTAGAGGTTGGAAATATCACATAAACACCTGCGAAGAGGTGTCAATTCGAACAATTTATCTGTTCAAGAACTATAGTTCATCTATAACCTGCGAAGAGGTGAAATCAGTGGAATCAACGTTTTTCTTCAATTATTGGATACATCGTACGTGCGAGCAACAAGGGAGCTAAAAAAAAGGTAGGATCTTTCCATATTTTTCTAAAATGTATAAAAACGCTCTTAAAGAGGATCTCATAAGAGTTGTTGAGGATCTAGACTAGGGGTGGCGAACCTTTTTTGGGTCAACGTGCCATTTTTTTCTAAAAAAACGTTTAATGAGTTATAGGCGTGCTATCAAATAATTTTGACTTGTGATTATTGAAGAACTAATAAAACTAAATACGAACAAATCAAAATTCTTTATTTAATACGAAAAAATACATTTTGCACTGTATAGTAGTAAATGTTTTAGTTATACTTGTAATTTAAATTAAAGTAACATTAGTGTGATTTCTGCTGTTGTAGATTAGATGACAAATAACTTATATCAGGATTATAAGATGTTACTTTTAGTAGAATGCATGCTGAATTAGAGTCGTCTGTTAAACGGTTTCTAAGCGAGTCTTTGATGTTATTTATCTCTGAAAATAATGACTCGCAGGCATAGGTAGATGAAAATATGGTTAAAATAGCATACGCCAACTTCTTCAAACAGTTAAATGCGTCTGGAATCGAATTCCATGTTTCCAAAATTTCGTTACTGGTATTTTTAGTTATATTGCTTGTCAATCTTTCTGCTTCAATCAATTCCAACTTTTTCCTTGTTTCAATAAACTTTTGAATCCATGTTGAACTAGACTGGAAATCAATCATTTGCATTTCAAGTTCTTCAATTTCCAACCTATTGAATTGAGACAAGTTCTGTTTATCAAACGAAATCACATCAGGGTACATAATAAATTTGAACGTTTCCGATAATTCCTTGAACAGAGAAAATCTCGCTGAAAATTCTTTGATTAAAGAATCCATTATGGAAATAAAGTCATCAAAAACTTTTTTCTTCGTTTCGTTTCTCTTGGGCATCTAAATCTGTGATATTTTTTCAAGTTTGGGAAGTACTTGTAGTTTTTGTAATAATATCGTTTCTCTGAAAACATATAGTTTAGCTTCAAAAGCGGATCCATCATGACGATAACTGTTTTATGCGGGCCTTGAAGCTTTATGTTCAATTTGTTGAAATATTGGCATATGTCTGTAAAAAACATCAATATATATATTATAAAAGCCACATAATATCCATCAACTGTGAGTATTGTTCAATTTTGCTCTCATTTTGTAGAAACAGTCTGATTTCTTCCAAGCAATCAACAAATCTTTGAAGTACGTTCCCGCGGCTCAACCAAAAAACATTGTTATACATTATTAAGCCATTATACACCGAATTGACTTCATTCAACCAAGCATCAAACTTTCGTTTATTTAAAGCCTGTGGCGATATGAGGTTGACTATTTTTGTGACTAAAGTTATTACATTATCAAGAAATCTTAAACTACTCTTTGCACATAAGGCTTGTTGGTGAATAATGCAGTGGTATTCAAGAATCGAGTGTCCTACGTCTGTTTTAAATAAAGAAATGAAGCCATTTTTTGCCTACCATATCTGGAGCACCATCAGTGGTTACTTAAACAATTTTTTCAAATCAATTTCCTTCTCAGCAAAAGCGAATTTCTTACTGCCGTACAAATATCTGTGCCCTTTGTAGTTGTTAACAACGATGTTATCTCAATTAATTCTTCCTTAATGATGTTTTGAGCAATGACAGCTAAACGTGCCGATTTAGTAGTGTCAATACTTTCGTCAAGACATAGCGATATAAAAGGAGCGGAGTTAATGTCATTTTTTTGTTGATCTGTAACATTTTCTGCCAATTTCAAGATTCTATCATTCATTGTGTTTCTAGATAGAGGAACATCTTTGATGCGCTGAATTATCTTACCTTTATTATCAAAATCATCAAAAAATGAGGGCGCACATGCCAACCAAGCTTCCTTCAAAAACTCTCCCTCTTGAAAATGTTTACCATGCCGAGCAATGGCATTTGCAGCTGAGTAACTTGCCGCACTTGTGGGACAATTTTTGCTTACATATTTAAACATAGACGTCGACTGTTTATTTCTGTCTTTTATTGCACTTGCAATTAATTCTTTTTGCTCTGGTTCGCTTTTTTTCACAAAAGGGTTTGTGATTTGTTTCAAAATGCCGTTTTACAGACGATTTTCTGCATACCACTGTTCCAGAACATAAAACACACACCGCTTTGTCACCTTTATTGACCATGCCATATTTATCAGCCCACCAAATTTGAAATTATCTGCTACACTTACTATCTTGCACTTTTTTTTTGTTGAACTAGCCATGTTAAATAGCAGTTAAAAATCGTAAATTTAACACAAAACTTTAAATGTACAGTTGTGTCGATGAAATTAACTACTCTATGTGCTCTCGTTTGATTCACCCCCGCCAAAAACACACCTTTTTACTAACTGCACACGACTGCGGGCTCATGGGCAGATTTATTTGTTTTTAAGAAATTGAGTGCTTGTATGAGATTTCTGTAGTGTCTGATCTTTTGCTTTGGTCTCAGATCATTAAAATGTTTAAAAATAAAGCAGTGAGAGATATTTTACCAATTAGACTTACAAGACAAGAATTAGATCACATCAATAAATTAGATGTATATACAAGCTGAACTATTAATGTAAACGTTAGAATATGTTTTTTAAACAACTTGAATATATTTAGAAATAGTTACATACACACACTATGCGTAGATAAACTTTGCATCATTAGCAATTTATAATATACGAAGTATTTACGCAAGACATAACAAACGAGTCTGCTCCCCCACTTGTCGGCATCGCGACAGATCACTCGCGTTTGTTCATAATACTTTATAGTAAACCTAATTATTTTAAGCTAAAATGCAAATCGTTTTTGATCGATGGCGTGCCCAAAATATTCTGTCGCGTGCCATCATTGGCACGCGTGCCATTGGTTCGCCATCCCTGATCTAGACGGTACTGTGGAGAGTACGGACACCATAGCTAAACTAAAGACTAAAATTGAGAACAGTAGTACATTTGAAAGTGTGATCCAGGTTTCGTTAAAACTTTAATTAAAAACTGTATAGATGAGAGGGTATTGCGAAACGAAAGGGCTTTAGAAAAACAGAAAATTGAACTTGCTAAACTACAGTTAGCAAAATTAGAAAAAGAAGTCGAACTTCAAACGGCTAAAAATGAAGCATTAAGTTTAAATCTCCTGCAGCTAAAGTCGAAGAAAAACAGTTCGAAACTAACATAGAAAATATGATAAAAAGTATTAAAACTTTATCTCTTCCTGTTCCCACCAGATCTGAAAATTTTAATCTGTTCTTCAATCATTAGAACGCGCATTTTTAACCAAGAAAATAAATGACGAATATAAATCTGAAATTTTAATAAATCTTGTGGGCGAAAGAGCTCATAACGTCTTACTGTATATTAAAAAGGAGGAATTAAATGACTATGAAAAACTAAAATCTATAGTACTCAGAGAATTCCAATTAACCCCTCGCGAGTGTTTAAACTCATTTAAAAATGCTGTAAAATCATCAGGCGAGACATACATCCAATTTGCTGCAAGATTGACGGCAAACTTCCAATATTATTTTTCGTTAAGAAAAGTTAATTCCTTTGAATCTCTATGTGATCTTATAATTTCTGATAAATTATTTGAAACTTTAAATAAGGAAACTGCAACTCATATTGGCATTCGAGAAGCAGAAGATTGGTTTAGGCCTATTGATTTAGCTAAAGAGTGCGATATTTATATTTCATCTAGAAGCGGATCACGTAAGGAAACTCTTAATGCTTGTGGATATACCGAAGAACCCTTTAAAAATAGATCACAAAACTTTAAACCAGAGATTAAAGAGAACTATCCCCAATATCTTGAAAGAGAAAAAAAAATTGCTATATATATATATATATATATATATATATATATATATATATATATATATATATATATATATATATATATATATATATATATATATATATATGCGGTGATTCATCTCATTACGCAAGAGACTGTGAGAAGCGTTTTAAGCTTAAAGAATCTAACAGCCACATTCATAATAGAAAAAACGCGAATACTTTGAAAGTCGAGAGCGAAAAACAAAATAGCGATGAGTTTGCAAATCTTCAATATGTAAGCATTTTTGTAGAAAATCAGCCCGTAACAGCCTTGATCGATTCAGGTTGCCAGATCCCAGTTTTAAATTCCTCACTAATTAGAGTGAAAAACCTTCAGAAGAAATAATAACATTAAGTTCATGTTTTGGCGAACAGCGTATGGTAGAAGTTAAACCCATAAATATTTCTCTTAATCAACTCTCTCCCGGTCTAGTGTTCGAACGGCAATATCACCGACCTTGACCGAAGAATTTATTATGCATCCCAGTGTATATGCTGAAATAAAGAAACTAGGCACGCAAAGAGCGATGTTTTATTGAATGAAAGTGAATCCTCTTTAGGTGCTTATGCTTATCCTAGTGCTGTTTCTTTTTCAAATGTGATAGAAAACTCTAGTTATGATTTGTCACATGTTAAAAACTTTAATACTAGAAATGATTTGAGTTCTCTAATTAAGAATTATAAATGTAATAAAATTAAGAGTACTAAGTTAAAATTGATTATTGTTAGAGAAAAATGTTCTGATATAGTATTGTGTAAGAAAGTCAATGGTGCCATGAAAACGAGTTCCGTGGAATTTATCTCCCGCTCACCTACCCCTTCACCTATGAAGACTAAAGAAAGACGGTTTGCGTTGCTCCGAAGGATCTTTGAGTCCTGGCAGTGGAAACGGAGGAAAAGAGAGATCGTATTGAACAGACGTCCAGAACTCTAGAGAGGAAAACATCGATGCGTTCAACCAAAGATCAACTTGTTAAAAAAGACGTTCTTATGCCTGATGGATCTGATAAAGACCAAGATAGCAGAATAAATGATTCCGTTCATCCTAGCGTACTATCGTCATCTCAGAATCATGCCATGCCTGTGAAACACAATGTTTTCCTGTGGAACCTTCCGGATGTCGAAGAGGTGCCTTCACATGATGGAGAAACTGTCTAGTTCAGAAAAATTATGATATGTTAAATCTTTGTATATTTGTCGTATAGTCCTTGTCTGTTCCGTCTTTTTTTTTTGTATGTTTCAGATTCTCCTCTGGTCACGATGAAAAAGGAAAAAAGGAAGACTTACCGCTGCGGACAGCGTACAGTCAGGCTGACCGGTTATGGCATCCAGCAAAGCAGTCTTCGCGCGCAGGCGCAGTGAATTGAAACTGAAACTATTAGACTAAGATTTTTGAGAAGAGAGAAAGCGGAGAAAAAAAGAACGAGTGTGAGGTGCGCGATCAGGCGTTACCGACATCACAAAAACCTATCTGTCAGAATAGCTACCTTTTTAAATAATCTTTGTTAAATTTTAAAATAAAGTTAAAGAAAGACAAACGTCTTGGACCCCTTGTTGTCTCCCACAAATTAATATATATATATATATATATATATATATATATATATATATATATATACATACACACACACACACACACACACACATATATATATATATATATATATATATATATATATATATATATATATATATATATGTTTATTCAAGCATTAATTAAAAGTAATCGTTTTAATAGCTTTCTGTAAATTTTTCTTTTATTTATTACTTATAGAAAATACATTTTAATTTTATATAATACAAATGTTTTTTAAAAGGATTATTTCTATTACATCATTACTAAATTAAAAAGTACATCTCGTCTATTATTTTGGATAAAAATACATTTTAGAGACATTTTAAAGCTAACTATATGTAAAGATTGATTGATTGTCTCTCATGAAAATCTGAAATCTATATATATTTTATTATTATAGATTCTTAGAAACTAACTATTATTAAAAAAATGATGAAAGTTTTTTTTTTGTTTTACTCTTAGCATCAGAATCGTTTTCTTTTTATTGCTTCATAATAATAATTTTTTAACTAACGCAGTATCGTTTTTCATAAGTCATACATCGAAATTTGAAGCTATATCTTATCCGAGAGGGGGGGGGAGGATTGAACAATAACTTTACACTAAAAAAAACCCGCGTTATGCTGGGCTGGAGAGAGGGAAAAGAAACCTGTCTTAAGTCGAAAATAAGTGAACAAATTTCGAAAAAAAGGGAAATTTAAAGACATTATTATAGAAATCACTCACATTGCGCGCCACATTGCGCGTGAGAGAAATGCTGGAGTGATGAGGGAAAGAGAAAACCCGTGCAACGCCGAGCCATGCAGCTAGTATTACCCTAATTTTTGTGCTCATGAATTAGTGTGGTATCTTTTTCCTCCTGTGCAAAGGAAATTTTTTTACTATCTCTCTCTCTTTCTTTGTATGATATATGTACAATCGTTATGAAATAAAATTTGCTGTTTATTGTGTCATTTGTGCTAATTTCATAGGACTGGAAGCAATCTTCTATTTTTCTGTTGATGCAATATATTTTTTACTTGAATTTTTTACACGTATTCTTTGGAAACATATCTATCGCCTAAAAACTTAATTAGTAGTGGTAGGAATGTTTTGATATTTTACCAGAACCATCATGATTAATGGAATTTTGTTTGGTGAAGGAAAAAAATTGTTCCAAAATTTGTGGATAAGTAGATAGAGTGGAAACATGCAAATTACTAAAATATGGCATACGCACTGCGTTAATGGATGTGATGAAAATGCTGCGCACTAGAGGCGCACGTAACTCTTTGCTCGAGTTGGTCATGACTCTGACAACAGATCATGCTCTGCTCGTAGAGCTTTTTTTCTTTTCTTATCAGAACGCAAACATCAATCAGCGAATTCAGGACCTTAAAAGACACCAAATTCAGCCCAATGACCATCTACTACCACAAGAAAATGACCGAAAAATTTCGAAGAAACTGGCTCATTTGATGTCGTACCAGGTAGAATACGAAAATTCGTCTTGGTTGCAGCAGCGGAAGATGTGGCCACAGCCTTACAAAAACAGACGAACAGCGGTGCCGGAAGCAGCAGTGCCCGGGGAATGGGTCGAAGGTTGGAGATGCCTAACAGCAGAGTGCATAAAATGCTGCGGAACATCTTCACTGTTAACTCATGAACAGCAGAAGCTACCTGATGACTTGCAAGCACTATAATTTCTTGCCCGGATGGAAATAGATAACGAATGTGATCTGATGAAGCTCCTTTCCATTCGAAAGGTCCTTGCAAGATATGGGCGAGCGCTACAGCCTCCGTGACTAAAGACTTCGGTCCTTTCTTCTTTAAAGGGATCGCGCCTGAAGCCCTTTTGTTCTTCCGGCAATTCAGCAACGTCAGTGTGAGGATCGCACAAGTTGATACTCCACTGCAACTTCCTTGAAGCAGCTGCTGAACTCTCATTCCGGAGATGATACAATCGTAAGCCTCTAGTTTTCAACAGGGAGATCACCCCATTCTCCCAACTTAAAGCCTTTTGAGATACCTGTAGAGAGATGTTTACAGGGATTTTGAATCCGACGGAGTAGAAGGAAAGTATCATCCATAGCATCAGCCCAGATACCTTCAGATCTGTGGCGGAACATGCCGTTTTGCACTTTCAACTAATAGCGGAGCCAGACGGAACAATTTATGCGATAGTCATCCGCATGGTATTTGTTTCATGGTGCTTTTTCCCTCCTTCTCATCATCACTGTTTTTGCTGTGGACACATATTTTTTTCTTTTCGCTTGTAAATTTTTCATTAACTCTTCGAGTCTCTTGTTTTCTTTCAGGTCATAACATTTCTGTGTTTAACGAATCCATTATGGCTTTCCGCTAACAAAGTCACCTAAGGACACATTTTGGAAATATTTAATTTACCTCACTAACCTTCTGGTAAAACATCAAATCATTCCGACCGGTATCCAAAGTTAGAGCGTTTTGAAATCACACTTTTAATTATAAACACCTGGTATACATACATGAATATCGAATTCTGCTTATCCATTAACTTTTTCATTTTTAAATATCCATTTACTACTTATTTAATTGGTTATACGATTCCTGGTGTTTTGATATTTTTTCTGTGTGGTGTGTTCGTATTCTTAAAAAATATTTTATCTGTATGTATTTTAAGAACAATGATTTATAGAGAGTTCCATTTAGTTTTACGATTGTATATTTAGAATTCTGAAATTCCGATGAAGAACTTAATGTTTTTCATAAAAAAATCATTTCATTTGCGTTGTATAAATATCCAATAATAGGAAAAGTCAAAATGCCAAATACAATTTTATTTTTTTTTATTAGCAGTCAAATATTCAATGAGAAAGAATGCACATACAAGAGAATCTAAGTTATATTCCACGATTTTGAAACATTCGATTTCAATCGCTGAAGTCTTTTTCTTCATTTATCAAAGTAAACTTAGCTTTCATTTCCATGTTCCTTGAAGCACTTGCCACCATACTTATAGACACATTTCTGAAAAACAAGAATCCTTTTAGAAACATTACTGCAGGTTACGTGTCTCGTGTTTTCCTTTAAAGAGAAAAGTAAAATTAAAATTTATGAGATGAAGCCGTTTCATTCAAAACCCTTACCCTTCCAACCCCCAACCTCCTACTTAAACTCGTTTGCTTAAAAAATTAATAAACAGTTCTTCAAAAAGTCCTGATCGAAGCGTTAACTGAAAACAAAGATACAATAGATTGAGAAAAATTTTCGGGTGCATGATATAAACTGCTGTTTGTAAAAAATGCAAAACCTTGAAGGAATCATCAGAATTAAACGAAATTTAATGCACATAGGACTTGCATTAGGACAAATAAATGATGAAATTTTCAAAGCAAAAAAAAAAAAAAAAGTAAGTGGTAAGTGTCCGAAATCAGTATCTGATGTAGCCATCACGTGCAGCAATAAGTATTGCTATACGACGTGGCATGGAATTCAACAGATTTTGAATGTCTGCTTGTGGAAGAGAATTCCGTATTGCTTGTATGCGCAGAAAAAGATTGTCTTTTGAAGCTGCGGATCACGAGCGAGACGCCGACCAATCAAATCCCACACGTGCTCAATATGCGACATATCCAACGAATAAGCAGTCCAAGGAAGAAGTTGCATGTGTTGGACTGAGCAGACGACTCGAATAGTCTTTGCAACAGGTGGGCTTGCATTATCCGGCTGAAACCAAGGATGTCTTAAAGGAAGGGAACGATTTCAGGCTGTAGCACTTCATGGTACCCACCTGTTTCTATTGATTTTACCCTCAATTTGTAACAAATTGAATCATCCATGATACGAAATCGCACCCAAAACCGTAACTCCGGGTGTTAGGCCACTCTGTCGTTCGACAACGCGCTCTGGAAGGCAGCGTTCATCTGACACGAATGTGGCCATCGTGATCCCCCAAATTGAAGCGTGATTCATCTGAAAAGACAACTTGGTGCCAATTAGCTTGACTCATGAGCTCATTGCAGACGCAGCCGTCGATGGTTTGCGTGAGCGGGACCCTGTATAAAGGCACCCTTGCACGCAATCTACGGTGCAGCAGGCGTCAACGAATTGATGAAGCCGACATTAGAACACCTGTAGCAATAGAACAACGAGCTGCCAGCTTCCTGTAGGAAGGTCCTTCACCGCCCGATAGTTGCGCGCTTCCGTCATCCACTGCCAGTGTTTCGAGTTGTTAGGTGCTTGTCGGTCCACTGCTTCCAAACTCGAATTTCTGTTCCGCTGCACTCGAGCTCCTATTGCACGAAAGGAAAATCCTCCTTCTCGAAAACCAATTCTCCCGTTCAAACTCCGTAATATTTCTCCTTATTTCGTCGTGGAGGCACACTTAGATCTCACTAAACGCTCGCCACTAACAAATAATTCACTATTTTCAACATCCTGCTACAGCCATCAATTTATACGCTTTCAACATCATTCCAGAGGGCGCTGCACACGACACGCATGCGTGGTGGCTCTGAAATTTTGCTATTTTACGTAACATCCTATAATTGATATTTTTTGTAAAGTTCATTTAATTCTGACGATTGCTTCATGGTGCTGCATTTTTTTGCAAACAGCAGTGTGCTTTAAAAGTACGAAGTTAAGCGCAAGTTTAATAATTATAAATGACCCTTTGGGCCACCGAGTAAGTCCTCTCGTGAAGTTGCTGGAAGAGGAATAAAGGTGGAAAGCCCCTGACCCCCTCAGGGTGACAATCAAAATTAGAGTGGATCCAAGCCGAATCGTACTGCAACTTGTATAGTGCTCAAAGTTACGGATAACGACAGGTATACATCTAGCACTATCCCGGTATCAATTTCATGGACCTCGATCTGGCACCGTCAGACAGGTAGCATTAGTAACAACAACACAGCTTTCTCCCTTCTAAATTCGAGAATTTCTAGCAATTTGCTTAAAATTCTTTGAACCTTTTTAAAAATTAGAATAAAATGAACCCTTAGGAGATGGAGAAAGAGACAAGTTTTCAATTTGAAAAAGACGACAAAAGCGCGTCGGTATCTTCAACAGCAAAGAGTCGCTGGATGAGGTGTGTTTGAAGTGTGCGATATATTCATCTATAATATCAAAGTCTATGTATATTCCGAAAATCCCACGGAGAAGATATTATATTCGATTCAACCATTGCAAGTAATTCGATTCCTTAATTGTAAACTATTAATTCCATATTTACGCTTTAAGAAAAGCTCTGGAATTATTAATTGATTTCCCATCTTACCGTTAAAATGCATTGATGAAATAAATTTTGCGTTACAAAAATTAATTTTTTTCTCTACAAACTCTCTTCTGTTTTCTCTCATCTGGCATTTTTTACTAAATGATTCAAATCAATTGACTCTTACATGGTAGTCAACGTTAAACAGCTTTTGGTCTTCATCACTTAAACTTGACTTCTAAAAAAGAAATAAATATTAAACTCAGAGTTAGAAAAATTCAATCAGCATATTTTGAGCATTCTGAGTGTGTATATAAAATTATCATTTATTTCAAATTTTAAATACAGCTTACAAAAACACACACGACCCAAAAAATATTTTTAATCCCACTGATCTGAGATTCGTTTTCGTGCATTCTTTTCGAGTTCTCGAAGATAAAAATTTATCTTTTGTTTATTTGAAATAATATTTTCAAATATCTGAGGAATATCTAATTAAAAGGTAATAAATAAA
The DNA here is from genome assembly GCA_019973935.1 of Trichonephila clavipes. Taxonomy (NCBI): domain Eukaryota; kingdom Metazoa; phylum Arthropoda; class Arachnida; order Araneae; family Nephilidae; genus Trichonephila; species Trichonephila clavipes. The sequence continues at coordinate 111,779 of BMAU01001772.1, forward strand.
GTTTGTTTTTTGACTCTCCTTCCTCAATAAAAGTAATGCGCTGTTTGCGTTTACAAACAGAAATTTTTGTATGCATAAGAAGCCATTGGTTGCAAGGAAAACTCTCGAGGTAGACATTGAAGGAGGAAACAAAAATCTGCTGAGAGAGAAAAGGGACGTGTCCTTATACCTCGAAGCAATTAACAAAATTATATGAATGAATAAAGAAAAAAAATAAAACATTTAAAATAAATATCTTTCATAATTTCACTAGCATTTCCATTCGAGATGATGTTAAATGTAGAAAAAAAATGTATACAATTTTTTCTCCCATCCTAATAAACTGGGAGCGCGCGTGTATTATATGGTCTCCAGAGGCGTAACAGAATACTAGAGTCCCCCTGCAAACTCAGGTTTTGGGCCCAAAGTCCAAATACGAACTTTGCTTCAGTCAAGCTTTCGGCCCCTTAGAGTCCCTGTGCCCCTCCGCAATGCGGGGGTTACGGGGATATACGTTACACCACTGATAGTCTCAGCTCCTCATTTTATCCACTATTTCACACTTTGGGTAAAAAATAAAGTTTTTTACTTAGTCTTTTATTGAAGGATACGATGGTGTAACTTGACGAATTTGCATTTTAAGGGCATGGTAAAGTACAAAAGGAAACGATTATAAGAATGCTGAGGAATTTTTCTCCCTCCTCTTTCTTAATGTGGTGGAAAAATGTTTTCTATTGTTAATATTCCCTTTCAATGAAAATCTTATTTTCCTACCCGGTTTTCGTCAGCATTGCTAAGATGGCTTAAAATGTTATATGCACATTTTTTATCATAATAGATTTTTGAGATTCACAACCATTTTAATAATCTTTCTGAACTTTAACGATTCGAAAACAATTCTAATCATACATATTCATATCTCTTTTTCTTCATTAATTAAAAATTTTATTAAAATAAAGAACTGCATATATAAATTTCTTTGTCAATTTAATGATATAAAGCAAAAAGTATTAATTTCAAAAACTTTTATTAAATAATCAATTTACCTGTGGTAAACCATCCAAGAGGCAATGCAAATACTAAAATAGAAAGGTAAAAATTATTTGGGGAATTAGCAAAAAAATAGCTAAATATTATTTACTTAATAACTATATTATGTTATGGTATATAATTCAGTGTTTCTCAAACTGGAGGGTGCGCCCCCTAGGAGGGCGTGATAACCCTACAAGGGGGGCACGAGCATATCGAAAAGTCGAAAATAAAAGATTAGTTATCAATTTACTAATCGGAAAAAAAACAAAATATATTTTGACATAATAAAAAATGAAATACACATTGACTCTGATATACTATATTTATACGAGTAAATGTATTAGTACGAAACAATGTATTTGATACTAAATATCAATAATAAGTTAAGAACAAAATTAATAATTTCCAGTGATTTTTTTTCCATGGGCTTATTACAAACAAAAAAAAACTGCATACAAAATTTAATAGTTGATAATTAGTAAAGTTTATAATTAAGGTCGTATTGTAGTTTTAGCGTTAAAGTATTATAAATTATTACTACATCAATACATTGTTAATGTATGAGGGGGACGCGATGAAAATTGGGTCGTGAATACCGAAAGTTTGAGAAGCACTGATATAATTTGTAACTCTCTTTTTAATTTTTATTTCTATTCTTTTTATATTTTGGTTAAGTGCTACATTTCAGCCATCCACATGCTTTGAATCTGCATTAGGGTCTAGAATCTGGCAATAACTTATTTATTGCACTCAGATTTAGCGCGGGCTCTGCATTTTTATAAGTGTAATTTTTATGTAAGTTACCTCTATCTTGTAATGGATTTAGATATTCCTATCTATTACTTTCAATAGGTTTTTGCTCAGTATTATTTACATAAAGGGGGAAGGTTGGCTGCCCCCAAAACATGTTCAACCCCACACTTTTATATAAATTATTTTATATATTAGTTGTCCTAAGTCAGCAATGTTTATAATACTGCAGCATCTATTTTATAATTTTAAACTCGGTTGCTCATGTGTCCTTCATTGTGTGATTATCCTACTGTTTATATGTTTTTCGAATGTGATTGATGGATGCTTATCTGTTGTTTGAAGAGATTTAGACTGTATATATACAGGGTGTCCAGCCTTAAAGTGACCCAATTGTTAATTTCCGAACCGTTCGGCTTAGACATGCACTTCCAATTTGAAAAATGTTACAAAAAAGGTAAATAACGTTTTTACGTGCTTTTCGAACCAAAACCCTATTTACAAAAAAATTACAAAAATTAAATTTTTATACGGTCCCCAGGTGCTATCAATTATATTTAGGAAAAGATGCAGCACACAAAAACAAAGCAAGCACAAAAAAAATTCATTTTTACGATAAAAACTGACCGACATAAAGTTAAACCATCTGAATTGCTTAGAAAAGGGGATCGTATACAAATTGAGTTTAGGGGATAGTAATTCACTATCTACACACAGAAAGATAAAAAAAAAACATCATAGTAATAAAAAAACATCATAGATCGATAATTTGTATTGCTATATTGCAAACAATAAAAGCTAAATTAAAGAAATACAACTTGTACCGAAAAGATTTAAACAGCTTGTTTAAATGGCAGCAAAAGAATACATGATTTGCCGTTCAAATTATAGCATAATGTGGAATGATGCTCGAATCATGAATCAGGGGCTTTATTATATCAGAATGACCAAATCAAAATAGTGTTCAAAATGACTGCCGTCCGCAGAAATGCAGTACCAAACCCGCGTCAGAAACTCCGCCTGTAGCTTCAGCAACCTCTTGACCTCCGTAGCTGATTATTCGAGTGTCAAATGTCTGCGCCAAAAATGTACATGGTTGCACAGATTTATGTGTGGTAGCACCATCAAGCTGGTACCACATGCATGACAAATCCCGTAAGGAAACTTCATCTTCTAAAAAATCGGCTAACAATCCAGATAAAATTTCCGTGTATGATTCTGATGTTAAAGGTCTATCGAAATATATTGAGTCAATTAAGGTGCCCTTCCATATTCCACACCACACATTCACCGACCAACCCACTTGGTGGCGATTCAGTCGTATTAGATGTGGGTTTTCGAGGGACCAGTAATGCCTATTCTGTGTATTAATAGTGTCTTGCCTCGAGAACTGGCATTCACCCGACCCCAAAACTTCATTCAAAAAATCTGGATTTTCATCCAGGTGCTTAACGCGAAACTGCAAAAAATCAAAATGTCGCTCCCTAGTCTCGGGCATTAGTTCCTGCGACAGGATTGATCGATAAGGATATGCACCGTACGTATGTAATATATTTCACACCGTCGATTTTGAGTAGGAACAAGCCTTGCTATTATCCCGGACACTACTTTCAGGATGAGCAAGGGCATATCCTAGAACATCCTCAGTGGGCATCCGCTGAAGATGTGGCACGAGATAATGGAATATGTCTATGGCAATTCCCAGTTTTATACAAGCGTTGAACATCACTGGCAATTGTATAATAAGATGGATGTCTTCGACTGGGAAATTTAATAGCATAAAGTCTTGCCGACTCTCTCTTATTTCGATTATACTGCCCGTACGACAGTACCATTTCGCAGAATTCTTCATTTGTATACATCTCGTTCTCCCGTACTAAAATTCATAGTATTAGAATACGACTGTATGCAATTGCAAACGACTACACAACATATTTGTAATGTTCACCATGATCAGTACTGCAGCAAATCAGTCTGAAGCCAAAGCAAATAAACCTATTTTTTGGAACTGCTTTTGAAATGTTTTCTTACTCCAAAGTATTTTATTTTGTCTATGTTTTACATGTACACATAATAAATTTTATTTCTTAAATACTCAATTATTGAAATATTAACTTTAAATTTAAAAACGATTTACATAAGAGTGACATGCAAGAGCAAAATTTCCCGGCAAAGTTTCAATTAATTTCATTTTGGAGACGGCCCCTTACTAGCTTCTTGAAAATGGCCCAGAAAATGCATAAAATGTATGATTTTCAAAGTTCCATAACCCGGCCAGTTTTTTTCGTAATAAAATGAAACTTTTTTTGTTTATTTGTGTTTTTGTGCACTGCATCTTTTTCTTAATATAAGTAACAGGGCCTGGGGACAGTATAAAAATTTAATTTTTGTAATTTTTTTGTAAATAGGGTTTTGGTTCGAAAAGCACGTAAAAACATTCTTTACCTTTTTTGAAACATTTTTCAAATTGGAAATGCATGTCAAAACCTGTGGAGACCCCCTTGGGTCTCACCCTGGACACCAAGATTAATTTGAGGCAAAGAATAATTAAGAGCCATTTTGTATAATAATAATAATTTTATATTTATTATATCAAGTCTAAACAAATCTCTAATAACATATAATATTTCTATGTTACGTCAAATAAAAGGTATTTACCTTTTTTATTAAATTAAATTACGAATTATGAAATTAATTAGTAATTATGCTCACAAGATCAAATAAGGTCTACAGAAATAGGAGGTCCGAGAAATACACGTACTCGAATTATTAACTTTAACTAATTTTACTAAACTAACGCTTATTTTAAGCGTACATAAATTATATTTACCACTGGTATATCAACTTTTAGATCTTCCGTAGAATAGCAGCAATAAGTCTTCACTAACGTAATCTCCTGGAATCCTCTAAATTTGAGGTTACTGTTGCTGGCTGAATAGCCTTCATATACTTGCTAGCTTACAACGCTCGACTTAAATACTCTATCTACTTTGCATATCCCTTTCACCTTTTGGAGTTGATTGGAAATATACGCGAATTTATAATCCCCCAAAAGACGCCTAAGAATATTAGTGGAAAGGTTCTGTACAGATTCATTACAAAAAGGAACGGTTCGGGAATTAGCTATTGGGTCACTTTAAGGCTGGACACCCTGTATATATACAGCTACATTTGGAATAAGTAGAAACGTTGCTGGAATAAAAAATATTTTATAAGAAATGTATAAAGTGTATATATATATATATATATATATATATATATATATATATATATGTATGGGGGGATTTCCACATGACCATTCTTTAGAGGGCGCTGTCAAGGCAGCCACCAGGAGTTGACGAAGGAGAGAGGATTCAGCGAGCGGACGCG